>JBBBDQ010000377.1:1720000-1830000 GCA_037127315.1 Ascarosepion bandense | reverse complement strand
GCTTGTTAACCATTGCATTTAAGAAGGTATTATATTACATTTAACCTAGTCTGACACAAGGTCTTATTAGTTGCGCATCTAGATAGAATTAAAAGCAGAAATATTCGAAAGTGTCTCGTTAAACTATCTCCCTTACCTTAGTTTGGCACAAGGACAGAATAATGGATCATTCAGTGATGACAAAATTAACAGGAATTTGAACTATTATTACCCTCACAGTCAATCCCGAACCATCGTTCGGGCTGTTTATCTCATATTTATCGTCATATTTACAACGTTTCTGCTATTGTACGTTCCAACCTTCTTCAGGTTCTAGGAATTTCGAACCGAACCCTTCATTTCAACCACTGGGCTATATCGTTCTCATTCCATAGATTTAGGCGTTGTTTAGTTCCAGTGACTTTATCCTAAGAGTCGTGAATTCAGTAACAGGCAGCAGCATTGTTGAACAAATAACTTAGTGAGTTAAGTTAAATGGAGATAACAACATGCTACCGGAAGTGGCATAGCACATGGAATTAGAGTGGGTCATTACTATAACCAAATGGATAGAATCTGTGCGTAAACAAGAATGAAATATATTTTGATAAGTTATCTTGGTGTTTTTGTCAACCTTTAAAATATAGGAGTTACTTTTGTCTCACTATATATATATATATATATATATATATATCAAAGAACGGAACACACACCACATACCTGCTACTTAGGTTTCATCGTTGCCTGAAAAGACCAGCGTGGTCAAAAAATAAGTAACAAGTAAGTGAAGTGTGTCCCGTTCTTTGACATATTATCTCTGCATATTTAATTCATTTGTTTTGCTTGTGCATTGAGCATTTTTTATCTAACGTCTGATGGTCTAACCAGACAGTATTTTACTTGTATATATATATATATATATATATATAATCAGCAGACAGATCTGTTTTGGTGTATCACAGCTCCTCAGTACGGTTAGACATCCGATTGCTTTTAACCCAGGATTGAAACCCGACCGAATTGGCGTCAGTCAGCGATTCTACCTCTGAGCTACGGGCGCTCGGTAGAAGGAGGCAGACTTTTAGCGTATGATGTATCATACGCCAGTAACCAGAGTGCTCTAATTCATTACTGAATGAGTGATGCGTATATATATATATATATATATATATATATATATATATATATATATATATATATGCATTATTCTCTAGGAATGAATTGATTTCGTTCGGTGACTGGCGTGTATAGACATGGCTTATATACAACACGTTAAAATTTCCCGTCTCTAGTTCCATGCGCCTATAGCCTACGGAGTAGCAACTCCGACTGACACCAAATCGGTCGAGTTTCGATCCCGGCCAGAGCAAGTGGATGTGTCTAGTCACAGTGATGATGAGCTGTGATACAACGAAACAGACTTGTATGTGGATGACTAATATATATATATTGTCTATTTGGACAGCAATCTCGCTTTTATGCAAGTTTCATTAAAAATTGCAGACAAGGTGCTATGGTTAAATTTTATATGATTTTTCATGTGACCTTATATTCTTTTCTTTCAGAACATAAATTATAAAAATTGTTCAATTATTTTATTTTTCAATCACTTTAAACTATACTTTTAGCCATTACAAAAGATTAACTTTATTTTACTTATAACAGAATATGCATAGTGCTTATGTATATGTGTAGAGTCATGTGTGTGTTTAAGTACATTGTGGTTGTGTTCGTAGTTGATATTATTATTATTATAAATTTTCATATAATTTATATTCTGAAAAAAAAATAAGATCACGCTAGTCTGTCTGTCTGTCTTTCTCTGAGTGTATATATATATATGTGTGTGTGTGTGTGTGTGTGTGTGCGTTGTTAAATTTTGGTGAAGCTTAGTGCCAAAATCGATGGGTTTTTTCTTTCGTAGTTTAGTAAAAAAAAAGCATTTTTAGCAAGCAATTTTTTGTCCTAAAGTACTCGATATCGAGATAGAAATAGAATTAATATGGAGAGGTTAGTCATTTCACTTAAGATTAAAGACAAGAGTGAAGTTATTCTTGTGATATCTTCAATCGTTAGGGGTTTTGTTTGAATCAAAAACCCTGAAGACTAAAGACATCACAATAGTGACTTAACTAAACTTCGAAGCTTACATAAATGAAATAACTCTATTCAACTAAATGACAAACTTGTCCACATATATATATATATATATATATATATATATATATATATATATATATATATTTATATAATTTTCCATTTTTAAACGAGTTATTTCGCTATCCAGGTTTCTACCAGGAGTGGTGTCTTCAGGCGATTTTAAATAACTGATTTTACCTTTTACCGTTTTTCTTTTTAAGAACGCTTTTGTAACGGTGTTTTATTTGAACGTTCACGTGGCAAAGAATTTATGAACACGCATTGTTTAAATTCAAACGGATTATGACGTTTTCATCCATGGTTGTATGAACCTAATAGATATTTCTTAGTGTGGATACATTTTGTCATAATTTCTGTTCTTTCATTTAACAGTTCCTTTCTTTTTTGGGATATGTCATAATTTCTAATCTTTCTTAGCACAGTCTACATATTTGTCCAGCGTTGTAAGGCTTGGCTGTTTTTACAATGCTCCACGTTATGTGTGGATCTTTTTCATATTTTGATTTCAATTTCCAGACGTGGTTAATCAATTTTTTATTGTTTTTTTTTTAATTTTTCTATTTTAAATGTAGATCTGTGGTTGAACCACCTGGTCTTAAAGGTGTCTTTGGTTGAGCCCAAATATATTTTGTTTGGGCCATCTGTGTCATGTACCTCTACCTTATAAATTATTTCTTTTGTGTTGTAGAGACCTTGAATTGGATATTTATGTAGACTGTGCCAAGAAGAAAAATTAGAAATTATGACAAGTACACACGGACTTTATGGACACCCTTTATATATATATATATATATATATATATATATATATAGTGTATCGAGGTTGCAGATCATTTTCTAAACATATATTGTTAAATATAAGAGACAATGAATGTCTATTATGTTTAATCAGGAACCGTTCTAAACATCGCATTTTGGCTTTAATTTCAGGTGAAAATAAAGACAAAACTTCTCCAACATTTGCATATTGTTGGTTCTAAGATCTCGACTCGCATGAGCCATCTGCAGACAGGTTCTTTGGCGTGTTGTGTACACTTTACTCTTGAGATAGCCCCACAAGAAAAAATTAAGAAAAACAAAAAATTCCCGTTTTGTTTGGGTCACCCTGTATTTCATTATCAGCCAGACTGTTATTTATTATTCGTGATAGACGCTTGGGCGAACATGTCTCTTTCGAGACATAATTGACGAGGCAGGAGATTTTCCCCAACCAAGTTTATAGAACCAAATCTATCGTGCTATTCAATTCTTTTACCTAGACCAGGCAGTTAACTTTCAAACAGGAGGGAGATGAGATGGATTAACACCTTTCGCAAGGATATTTGCGCGTAAGTTGATGAAACGAATTCGACTGGATTTCGAACTCGTTTCTCCGACTTATCATTTCGAGCTGACTTATCATTACACCACAACGAACAACCTTATATTTTATTATACTTATATAATACAAGTGATACCAATGATATTTTCATTGGTTTGAATTTTCTGCTGACTCAAAATCCCAAATATAATGAGTAAATAATCTTCTCATATCGATGAGACAATACAGTTAGTCAATCATCATCCGTTACACCTAATAGTGTGTAGGGCAGCAACGAAGCTTCTCCACCTCTGCCTATTTTGGGCCAGACTAGTCAATGAACCCCAAGAGTACTGCATGGCCTTCATCTCATTCTTAACCGTACTTATGTCGTTTTTTGGGCTTCCCCTCTTTCTTTTGCCATCTGGGGTCCAGTGCAGTGCTGTTCTTGTGATTGACTGTGGATCTTTCCGGAGCACCTGTCCAATCCATTTCCACCGCCTTTTTATAATGATGGTGCTCATGTTCTCTTGCTTGCATCTCCTCAACAGGTCTTCATTGGAGATCTTCTCCGGCGAAATATTCTCAGTATTCGTCGGAGGCATATGGTGTGAAGGGATTGAAGTTTGACGAGATCCGCCTTAGTCATTCTCCAGTACTCCGTAGAGGAGAGTAGATACAACACAGCTCTGGTATAGCTTGAGCTTGGTGTTGGTTCTGTACTGTGTTGATCTTCAGATGCTAGTTCATTTCCTTAAACACACTCCTGGCCTTGCCCAGTCTGCTTTGAATATCCTCTTTCGTGCCACCCTCGGGTCTGATGATGCTGCCCAGGTAAGTGAACTTGTCTGAACGAAGTAGATCTTCTCCATTCACTTTGGCACGAGCAGGCCTGTTCACATTCAATGACATCATTTCGGTCTTCTTGGTGCTAATCCGCAGCCCTATTTGCTCCCCATAGGTTTCCAGTCTCCTAAGACAATACACATTCCCTTAATTCATCGTTAAATATTTTACTTAAAACGATTAAATCTTTACTCAGCTTTTTATTAGTCAGCACAAAATTTAATAATTTTTAGTCGTTCGTTTAGTGACTTTGGATTTATTTAATTTCTTCAAAACTCCCGAATCAGTCATAAAGAAATTTTTTTTTTTTTAACTAATGTCTTCAGAATCTGCTCGGAGGCTTTTTTAAAATTTCAATGGCGTGGGTTTTTGGCATGGAATTTTTATTCGATGAATTCAAAAGAGGAAAAAATATGTTAAAAAAAGAAAAGATATTGACCCATAAAAATCCATTTCCGTCATTTCACTTGAAGTTTAATCAAAATTTCATCTAACAAAATTAAAAAAAAAGACTTCAATTTCCAAATTGTTTTAAATTTTCAATTCAAAATCCCCACTTCTGTTTGAAACTTGTCATTCATTGAAACTTGAGGTAACATTCGAAAACCGTGAAAACGAGTCGTCAAGTCAGTCATTAGTTTCTTCTTCTTTTTCATCATCTTCTTCTTCTTCTTCTTCTTCTTCTTATTATTATTATTATTATTATTATTATTATTATTATTATTATTATTATTATTATTATTATTCCTTTCTTTTTTCTTCCTTTCTGATTTTCTTATCATTGATAATATTCTACTCTTCTTCCTCTCTATCAACTTCTTCTTTTTCTTCTTCTTTTCTTCTTCTTCTTCTTTTCTTCTTCTTCTTCTTCTTATTATTATTATTATTCCCTTCTTTTTTCCTTTCCGATTTTCTTATCATTGATAATATTCTACTCCTCTTCCTCTCTATTAACTTTTTCTTCTCCTTCTTCTTTTTCATCTTCTTCTTCTTCTTCTTGTAATCCTTATTCCCGCTTTTTTATCATCAATAAAAGTTTACTCCTCTTCCCTTTCCTTGTAACTTCTTTTTTCTCATTATTATCATTCTTTTCTCTCTTTTTCGGTTTCTTTCTTTCTTTCATTTTTTCTTTCATTTTTTCTTTCTCTGCTTCATTTCTTATTAGATTTACTCCCTCCCTTTTTCTTTGTTTTATTTTCTTGTAATACGTTTCCCCTTTTCCACGATTTTATATTCATCATCATTATCATCATCATCCTTATTTTTCTTCTTACATTCACCCGCCATCATCTTTTCCTTATAACCCTAATCATAAATGCTACTGCTTCTTTTTCTTTTTCGTCTTCTTCTTTTTCTTTTTCATCTTATTCTTCTTCTATTTTTCCTTCATCTTCTTTTTCATCTTCTTTTCCTTTTTCTTCTTTTAACCTTTTTCTATTTTCTTTTCTCTTTCTGAAAATCTTTGCACCTTACACTTCTTTTGTCAATAGTGATTACTACCTCTTCTTCTTCTTCTTCTTCTTCTTCTTCTTATTATTATTATTATTATTATTATTATTATTATTATTATTACCCACCTCTTACTCTACCACATTGATTTTTCCCCATCTTTATTTTCTACAAGCATTTTTTTTTCTTTGTCGTCTTTTTTCTGCTTCTTTTTTTCCCTCTTCGACTTTAACTCAGTCTTCATTCAAAAAAGTTGAATTTAATTGAGATTTTCAATAATTAGTTTTCAATTTAATTATCAATTTGAATTTTGATTAATGTAATGCGAAATCTCATTTTCATAATTACACCAGTCGCTTTAAAAGCCAATTAGTTTTTCACAGTCGAAGTATAATTCAGGCTTATCTTCAACTAGTACTCGCCTCATCACTTATATCCTCCAGGTAAAAAATAAAAAAAAAAAAGCAGAGGGAGAGAATAAAATAAAAGAAGGAATATTTTTCGCTCTACCATTTCACAAAAGCAGTGACGACTAGCTTTCAGCGTTCGTGCCATATCATTAAAGTATTTTAATAACTGTGAAAGAATCTGATAATATATTTTTTCTTTTTGCCTTTTTTATGAAGAGAAATTGTCAGGAGAGTAGAGGTCGTGGCTCATTAGGAATTGATTAGATTTTAAAGAGAGATATGCAACAAAGATGACTATTTCAAAGCTCATTCTGTAACATGTTGTTGATACAAAATCTTTTAATCGATGGCAGTACAATTTTTTTAAAAATAGGTTTAAATTTGGCTGATTTCTTATAATCATGCTCTATATTATAATAAAGACCGTTGTATATATATATATATATATATAGACTATTTACGCTCTCACACCCTGATTGAGCACTCTGGAAGAATGGTAGACTTTGAAAAACAGTAGCTCCTCTAGCATCTATGCATCGTTCATTCAATAATGAATTAGAGAATTAGAACACTCTCAGCTATTGGGCGCGTATAATGATAATATACACGCTAAAAAGTCTGCCTCCTTCTACCTAGCACCCATAGCTCAGTTAAAAGCAATTGGATGTCTAACCGTACTGATGAGCTGTGATACAGCGAAACAGATCTGTCTGCGGATGACTATATATATATAATGTCAAAAAATTCCAAAATTTACATTCGTTGAATGGCCATTTCAGTGGGAAAATTATCGCTTCATCAGCAACGATCGCAGACAAAAATTTATTAATTCAAATATTGTACAAAATTTCTATACCGGAAGATGCCGAAAAACATATCCCTACACATGAAGTGTTAAAAAAGAAAAGGGGGCGGGGTTAAGAAAGAAACTTTTTTTTTATTTACATTTGTCGGCCAGACAAAAAAAAAACGGAAAGGCTGACACAGAGATTCGTGACTCAATATTAGAAGAAGCCTTTACATTACGTCTGTATGAAAGAATGGAAAGTTAAAAATTAAACCGAGTCTCATGGTTAGAAGTCGTAGGAGGAAGTGAAAGAAAAGACAAACGGGGTAAACAAGGGAAAAGTTAATGAAGAAATGAGATATAAACATTTTCTTTCTAAGCACGGTAACGACTGACGACGACTTTCGATGGTGAAAAGAAGGGAAACATATAAAAAGGAAGAAAGAAAAAATGGGAAAGTTATATATATATATATATAACTTTCCCATTTTTTCTTTCTAATAATAATATATATAACTTTCCCATTTTTCTTTCTTTATAATAATAATAATAATAATAGTAATAATATATATATATATATATATATATATATATATATATATATATATATATTATTATTATTATTATTATTATTATTATTATTACTACGCTCTCACACCACACACTGATTGAGCACTCTGGAAGAATGATAGACTTTGAAAAACTGTAACTACTTTAGCATCTATGCATCGTTCAGTCAGCAATAAATTAGAAGACTCTCAGCTATTGAGCGTGTATAATGATAATATACACGTTAAAAAGTCTGCCTCCTTCTACCGAGCGCCCGTAGCTCATAGGTAGAATCGCTGATTCGGTCGGGTTTTAATCCTGCGTAAAAAGCAATCGGCTGTCTAAACGTACTGATGAGCTGTGATACAGCGAAAGAGATCTGTCTACGGATGACTATATATATATATATATATATATATATATATATAATGTAAAACTAAAAGGATACAAGACTCGCACGAAGTAGATACCCTGCTAGCCAGTATAATTTCTCTACTCTATTTATGTATTTACCACCTCCCCACTAGGGCAGATGTCCAAGGGGGACGCGACACAAGATCAATTAAAATAGGATTCCGAGACCTTAAACTCTGCCGAAAATATCCCGTTGAGCTTGCGCAAGGCCGCATCAGGGATACTGTTGATTTTTCCCAGACGAAGTTCTACTCTTCGGCGGAGCCCTGTGAGTGTTACTCCTGCTCGTAGACAGTGAATATATATATCCCTCTCATCACGCTCGCGGGAGGCGGTGAATTTTTTTTTCCTGTCTCTTAATGTAATATACGCAATACCTGGTATATCAATGTATATGTTGCCGTCATTTTAGACGATATATCGATATAAATATTTTGCCATCAGTTTTGAAGGTACGGGTCTATTCGTATTTATAATAAGACAGTTAATATTTAATGTATATCTTCCTCTTCTGAAGTACTGGGCTTGACTATAAATTAGCGTCTTGCAGTCATGCTTCTAATCGTGAAATTGGAGGTTTTGAGGAGCGTGGGATCACTTCTTAATTTGTGCAGTCCTTAGGTTCACACTTTTTATAGATTATTTCAAATGTGACTATTTGCATAATTTTCTGATATCCGCATCTTGAATTATCAAAAGTATTAACTTAAAAACCTAACAAAAACTGAAGATCTTGCTTCAGGTGCCATTAATAAAAAGAAAACATTACCCTGAATAATTTGTAAAAGAAAACTTATTCATATTCCTTTCCATATACTTGCTTCCCCGACGGCTACAATCTCTAGTAATTTAAATGTAAGGTCAGTAGACATCTCCTATCTCACTAACTCGCATCCATTCTCTCAAGCTCTTTTTTTTTCATCTACTCCACTCCCATCTTCGGTATCCTCATCCGTCTATTACTCTCCTCCTGACATTTTCTATAACTTACCCGTCTTTATTATCACTCTCGCCTATGTAACCCCCTGCGCAACAGTGGCAGTAGAATGCCTTGCTTGGAATGAGATGATCAAAAAATAATGCCAGAGTGTTTCATGCCCATGCCTTTTAAGAGTATTAACCTCCAAATAACATTAGTAGCCTTAACTTTTTTGTTTTTACTTTGGTTTATAAAGTTTAATTTATCACGTATTACCAAATTCCCATTTTTCTTAGAGAAAATTCACTGTCTCTGTATTGTCAGCAACAAATCTATTAAAATATGAGCAAATAATGAAACCCCAAACAACTGCATTTTGGTTGCTTCAAGTTTTTCATTCATTTTTGTTGAGATTTCACAGCATTCACTGCCATATTGAAGGACAGACATCACATAACAATTCAATACTCTTTTCTTTGTTTCCAGGGAAATATTCATGTTACCAAATATTCTACTCAGCTTCTGGAATACATCCTTTGCCATGCCAATACACGTTCAGATCTCCGTTACGCACTTTTCGTCTTCTGTTAGAACACTTCCCAGGTATTTAAATTTCTGTACCAGTTTTATTTAAGTATCCACAACTTGTCGTTGGCTCCTCTTTTTACTGATTACGATGCATTCAGTTTTTTGTTGTTTATATGTAGACCTTGTTTTCAGTTTTTTAAACTACTTCTTCTGGGAGGTCTTCTAGTTTCATAATCATTAAATACCACATGTCAGCCAAAACAATAGATTGATAAAAATAGTTCCAAGTAATTAAAGTATATACTCTCTCGGAATTTGACTTGTCACTTAGCACAAGTAGTGAACTTATCGATCAACACATCAGAAACAAACAAAAAAATACATCAATATAGAGCAAATATTCCCAGATAATGCCAAATGATTACATGTCACTATTTACATTGTTCGAAGAGTTGTCCTCATTCTTGTTGTCATATTCACAAGCTTTCAGACGTTATACTCTCCAGCCTGCTTCAGGTCTTTGAAATTTGGAACTAAACACTTTATTTTGTTCACCGGAGCAGACTGTTCTAATTCCACAGACAATGCCACTTCCAGTTATCACAGTATGGCTTATATCCCTTTAACACAGTCATCCTTAATGAAACTTCTGCCGAAATACACAATTATTAAATATGTGTGTGTGTACGCTTGAGAGAGAGAGAGAGAGAGAGAGAGAATGATGAATACGTTTTTATATACCTGAACAATGCTAAAAAAAATTCATGAAAGAAACAAAAAAAAACAACTTCTTCTAACGCGTTTCGACCTTTAGGACTTTATCAGACGAAATTGATGTAACTACACAGGTAAACGCTCGAGAGGTGATGTTAAAAGTTTACTCTACTGAATTATTTTTGTTTACAAATGTATCGGTGTATTATGTGCGTTGTCTTGCAATGGATACAGGCTCGGAAGAAGAAATCGGGGAGCCGAGTTCAAATTCTAGGTGACTTCATTGCATTCACTTACAAATTAGGAAAGGTATTAATCCGTCTCTTTCCTCCAGTTATGGGTTAAATAACAGGACAGATTGGGTTCTATAGCTTTGGTCGGAAACCAGTTTACCGGGGAAAGTAATAGCAACCTACTGCGGGATAATCTTCTGCCCAGTCAGTCATGTCGCTTTTGAGACATGATCACCCAAGCGTGTTTACCGTATGGCACTTAACTGACTGAATATGATAGTTGGAAGCATAATTCAAACATCTACTGGGCATAAAGTGGGGGATCGGCTTTCTATTGTTATGAAGTAATAAACTGATCCCTCACTAATTATACTTAATTAGTGAGGGATCAGTTTATACTTGATAATGTAATATAATCTATCTCTTCTCCTTCCAGTTATGGGTTAAATAATAGGACAGATTGGGTTCTATAGGTATGGGCGCCAACCATTCTAATGGTTCTTTTGTTAATACTGCACAAAAAGTAATCAAATGAATTTATAAATATTTGATATTGACCTATTAATCATATCACCCCGAGCAAGGCGGTAACACCACTGGTGTGCAGGGGGCTACGTAAGAGTGAAAAAATTTGGAAAAGAGAAAGCCTGAAAACACACCCTAAACAGGGAACAAGGGATGAGCCTCTACACCTGTACAATAGATGTGGGTGGAGTGTGGACCGAGCAATAGTTTAGTCTATCTACTCCAATTGAAAAAATAGAAAAAAGAAAAAGAAAAGTGAAAAGATTGGAAAAGAGAAAGCCGGAAACCACATCCTAAACAGGGAACAAGGGATGAGCCTCTACACCTGTACAATAGACGTGGTGGAGTGTGAACCGGGCGATAGTTTAGACTATCTACTACCATTCTATTTTCATTTTAGAATTATCCACTTCGCAATAAAATGGTATGAAATACATCATTTCTTAAAAAAAAAAAACTGGGGTTGCTTAATAATTATGGCCGGTAGTGTAAGTCTCCGCGGTGAATTTGGACCCTATGGGAAGATGAATGAAGGCATAGTGTCCCTGTCACTAAGGATCAGTTCAAACAACATTAAACTCTTTCCCAATCCTCAACATTATCCTCATTCACAAACATGTTGATATATTCGTTTTAGTTTGAGTTTCAGTTATGTTTGACGGCTTATCAACCTCTGTAAATTATTTAATGCTATAAAGGTGGGGTTTTAATTTTTTTTTTTAATGTTCTGTTCGGTTTAATGTTCGGTTGATTTAGTCAAACTTTAATGAAAATTTTGTTTTTTATTCTTTTTTATTTTAAAAACTGAAAGTTTTTAAAATGAAGTTTTTATTTTAAAAACTTTCAGTTTTTAAAATAAAAAAGAATAAAAAACAAAATTTTTATTAAAATTTGACTAAATCAACCGAACATTAAACCGAACCGAACATTAAAAAAAAAAAATTAAAACCCCACCTTTATGGCATTAAATAACTTACTTATGTATTCTAGTTTTGTATTGAAAAATGTTTTGCTGGGAATAAGTTTTACTTCAAAATTGTGTTATGGTAATAATTTTTTCTTCAAAAATGTGTAATTATCTATAAAAGTCTATTTTTTTTATATATTTCTATATCTTTTTCTTCTATGTGTCCTGTTCCTTCAGGACGTAGGCGATCATGGCTTTCCACGTTTCCCTATCCCTGGTGGCTCTTAGCACGCCTTCTCTTGTTACACCATGCAACCCTCGTTCCATCATCCAACTGATCAGGTCCTTCAAATATGTTATCCGTTGCTTTCCTCTGTCTCTTTTTTACCTCTATCTGACTTGTTAGTATCAGGCTCTCCATGCCTTCCTTCCTCATTGCATGTCCCAGGAACTTCAGCTGTCTCTTCCTGATGCTCATTATTAATTTCCTTTTTGTTTCCATCATTTCTAAGATCTCATCATTGCTCACATGCTCGATCCCCGATATTCGCAGCATCCTTCTGTAGAACCACATTTCAGTTGCTTCCAGTTTTTCCTTCATCTTTGATGATATTGTCCAGCATTCACTGCCATATTGAAGAACGGACAACACATAGCAATTCACTACTCTCTTATATTTCCATAAAAGTGTACTTTTATACTATTTGATCATAGCTGGGACCCTAACAGGTGCTAACAGGTGTACCTGGGAACAACGGCAATTAAGAGGTGGTTTCCTGCTCATCACAACCTCCCAATCAGAGGCCTTGCTGCCGGATGCAGTTTATTATGCCCAGGACCATTGATATGTTCGTTTTGCAGCTTCTGACGCAAATGACAATCTGTACAACATTCCATTTCTAAATTTCTGGCGGAATGAATTGCCTCATGATAGTCTTTTTTCTCACAGACGGTACCCAACTGACCCTACTTTACAGTGCACTCAACAAAATCAAAAAACAATGTACCTGCATAAAATCAAAAATATAAAATGGCGACAATTTACCCATCGAACCCGGTGTAAAAATACATAGTAAAACTTATAGTAAAAAGCAAGGCAATACATTTTCATATAAAAAGGAACAAGTAAAAATATTTATTATAAAATTATCATCAGTACATATTTAAATTAAGAAAATCAGCAATATATTTTATCTGTGTTTGAAAGTATACAATTGCATTTAAAATATATTTAGTTGAAGCTATAAAATTGTGTTCAGATTATTTAGATTTCCGTATTAAATAACCCATATAGGTGTTGATAGGCTGCTGCTAAAAAAAGTTAACGAGATGACATCCATTACGTTTCCCTGTTGATTACTGTATGTGTGAGTTTCATACTGTCGGCCACCACTAATCAACTGCTTGAACCAGCTAAGTTGTTAAGCCTTGGGGACAAAAAAAGAACAAGAAACGCTTAATGATTTTGTATGTAATGTCTTCAAGGTCAAATATTTTATTTTAATCAATTCATTCCAAGCAAGGTGATAATGCCTCTAAGACGCAAGAGGTAATGAGAGTGAAAGAAAATGGGAAAACTTTATAAACAAGCGGAAACCAAATCCTAAACTTGAAAAAAGGGAGAAGCCTCTACTTCTGTTCAAAAAGCCGGAGAGGAGTGTGAACCCGATGATAGGCGAACCTATCTACTCCTATTGAGAAAAAAAAAACAACTACATAGAGTAAATATGATTTTAGAGTTAAGATAATGACGTTTGAAGGATAGATTTGAAGTAGGGATCAGTTTACAGTGGAGTAGCATAGCAAACAGAACCAATCAGATTATATTTTACAAAATTTAATAACTTTTTCCTCGTGATCTCGTGCGCTTAATTTCAGAGATTAGGCGGAGATGGTAGAAGTAGAGGTTTGAAGTAGACTTTAGAAGGAAAAAGAAATCTCGTCCTAAACGGGAAACAAGGGACAACCTCTACTCCTGTTCAAAAAAGACGATGAGAAAACCTGCCCTTCCTTACCCTGTTTAAATCACCCATAATATTAGTTAATCAAATAACGCCTCGTTGAAATTGGAAGTTGACAAATGAAACTTTCGATAAAAAATAGCAAAATATTGCATATATATTTCAATGTCATGATACAATCACTAAAACATCAGTCAGTTAAGTGCCATACGTGATACACGCTTGGGTGATCATGTAGATGTAGAGCAGTAGATTGCCATTACTTTCTGCAGTAGACTGGTTACCAACCAAAGTTAGAAAATCCAATCTGTCCTGCTATTTAGCCCATACCTGACGGGAATAGATGGATTATTACCTTTCCCAAGGGCATTTGTTCATAAGTGAATGCAATTAATTCAAATGGACTTCAAACGCGTCTCTCCGATTTCTCGTTCTGAGCCGATATTCACTGCACCACAACGCACATTGCAACTCATCCTCGTAGTTAAGACAGCAAAATTTCGTTAGAAACAAAGAAAAGGCTAATTGACTGTTGTATAACATTTGTCTACCAGCAGCAAATGTTTGAGAATCTCCTCAAAAATGAAGGAAAAACCCGAAGCAACAGAAATGTGGTTCTACAGAAGGGTGCTGAGGATAACATTGACCGAACATGTGAACAACGACGAGGCTTTGGAGAGAATGGAAATGTAAAGGAAACTTATAATTAACATCAGGAAGAGACAGCTGAAGTTTCTGGGATACGTAATAAGAAAAGAGGGCTTGGAGATTCTGATACTCACAAGGCAGATCGAGGGAAAGAGAAACAACGAGTGACATACTTCATGGGTTAAAACAAATGGATAGCAGAGCAGAGTTTGGGAGAAATAACAGTACAAAAGTTATTAAAAGCTACAAGAGATAGGAAGATGTGGGGAGCCATGATCACCTACGTCCTGAAGAGACACGGCACATAAAAGAAGATTCGAAAAACCTGATTTGCAACAATTTTTTAGCACTATAAAATTTGGCTCTTTCCGACGAAAGTTAGTGAAACTCTAACGTCACACACGATGTATAGGGTCCAACTGACATTAATAATCACTCTCAAGCAAGTGATATGCAGTTCTACAGAAGGATGCTGCTAATCTCATGGATCGATCATGTGAGCAATGATGAGATCTTAGAAATGATGGAAACAAAAAGGAAATTAATACTGAGCATCAGGAAGAGACAGCTGAAGTTCCTGGGACATGCAATGAGGAAGGAAGGCTTGGAGAACCTGATACTAACAAGCCAGATAGAGAGGAAAAGAGACAGAGGAAAGCAGCGGATAACTTATTTGAAGGGCCTGAGAAGGTGAATGAGAGAACGGGGGTTGAGTGGTGTTACAAGAGTTTAGTGTATTAAGAACCATCAGAGATAGGGAGACGTGGAAGGCCAATATCGCCTACGTCCAGAAAGGATAAGACACAAAGATGAAGAAGAAGAAGAAGAAGAAGAAGAAGTCGGCCAAAGATTTCAGTTAATTGCCATACGTGATAAACGCTTGGGCGATCATATCTCGAAAGAGACATGACTGACTGGGCAGAACATTATCCCGCAGTAGGTTGCCATTGCTTTCTGTGGTAGACTGGTTGTCAGCCAAGGCTATACAACTTAATCTGTCCTATTATTTAATCCATAGCTGGAGGGAAGGGACGAATTAACACCTTTCTCAAGGGTATTTGTGCGTAAGTTGATGCAAGGAATTCAACTGGAATTCGAACTCGGCACTCGGATCTCTCGTTTAAGCACCTTTAATTGAACTGTCTTTAAAATAGTAAGTTAAAATTTTACTTTATTCTATTTTAAATGTTAATAAATATGATTCATTTTCATTTAAGTTCCTGCCATTGATACCTACGTTCAAGTGAATATTTTTCAGGACACGTCACTGGTTATCGCCATATTTGAATCAACAAGAAAAAGAGAGAGAAAGTGAGAGAGGAGGAGAGAAAAGGAGAAGAGGAGTAGCGTGATGGGGAGGGAGAGAAGGGCGGGAGGTTTGAACGCATAGCGGAAGACGCGTAAATATTGAACATGATAGATCGGGAAGGGATAAAAGAAAGAGAACAGAATGCAAAGTAAGGAAGATGTTTGGAGGACAATGACGCATATGGAATCATCATTTCGGCCCGCCATTCATCCAAATTACACTACGAATCAATCAAGCGTATATGATTCTGGGCGGGACTTTCCGCGCCAAATCGTCACGGAGTTTGTTTACATGGCGTCGGCGCCTTTTGTTGTGTCGCAGATTATGAGGGAAAGGGTTTGGGAGAAATGGGGCTAGAAAGTCGCAATAACAATTATTAAAGTCTTTCACGAATCCGGCTTCCTTTCAACACCGCCGTGCTCTTTCTTCTACTAAAATTCTTCCTTTCTTTAAAAATTAAATCCTTCTTCTTCTTCTTCTTTTTCTTCTTCTTCTTCTTCTTCTTCTTCTTCATTACATCTTTCAAATTCTCCTTTATTAACACCTTTTGATGTCTCCTGTCCCTTTCGTGTTAGTGTCTGTCTTTCTTTCTTAGATTCATTCGACTGTTTTTCATTTGAAACTTAAACGGTTTTCTTTCTTTCTTTCTTTCTCAAAAAATATACATATAAAATATTTGTCATTCTTTTCTTTGTTTCTTTCTTTCTTTCTATCTATCTATCTATCTATCTATCTATCTATCTAAAATATCGATATCTTTATTTTCTTTTCTTTCTTTCTTTCTTTCTTTCTTTCTTTTCCATCTATCTATCTATCTATCTATCTATCTATCTATCTATCTATCTCAGCACTTTTCTATCTATCTATCTATCTATCTATCTATCTATCTATCTATCTATACTCCCGATCAAAAATTTAAGACCATCTTTAAAAAGAAATATTTTTTTACGGATAGATTTTAAACTCATCCCACTTAAGGTTACCAATACTACAATCTAAAAGGTTATGGAAACAAAAAGCTACATTCCAAACATTTTATTTAGAAATTTACATTTTTATAAAATGAAGCGATTTACACATGATCAAAATTATAAGACCAGAGACAAAAATTCTACGAAATTGTACAAAAAGTGTATGAAAAGTGTATGAAAACATTCAACAACCAAATTTAATAATGAGTTCTACCTCCACTGCTTTTGATGTCTTCAAAAATTCTGTCGGGAATGCTAGAAATAAGTGTTTCCATTAAGGTGTGGAGGATGTTGCTCCAGCTTCTGAAGATGACTTCACGAAGTTAATTTTTTGTTGAATATTGTTTGCCATTTCGATAAACATCTCTTGTCATCCATCCTCAAACATTTTCAATTGGGTTCAAGTCTAGTGAGAAATCAGGATGTCCCAAGAGATGGACACCATTTTCTTGTAGAAAGGTTAAGGTCCATCTTGCAGCGTGGATTGCAGCATTATTCTGTTGGAATAACCATCCATCCCCACACAAACGATGGCCCTCCATCATCAAAGATGCTTTTTGTAGCATGATAACATAACCCGCCACTGTCTGACGACCCTGCACCACCTGGAGCTCCATCGTCCCTCTGTAAGAAAAGGCACCCCATACCATTAGGGACACTCCACCACTATGACGTGTGGAGAAAATTTCAGGAGGCATGTTTTTGTTATGCCGATATCGTTGGAAGCCATCAGGACCATCTAGAGTGAATTTTTTCTCATCAGAAAACAGGACTTTCTTCCACTTCTCAACGTCCCATGTTTGGTATTCACGACCAAACTTTAAGTGGTCCACCTTGTGACGTGGAAGCAACCGAGGAATTTGTTTACGCTTTTTATTTACCATGCCTTTTTGTCGTAAGTGTTGTCTGATGGTTTACAGGACTGCAATCAGCATCTGTGACTGCCTTAATTTGACTAGAAGTCCCTCGTCTTTCATAATAACCCGTCTTATTCTCTTAATCAATGCAGGAGAAATTTTTGGGGGCCTACCAGAGGATTTTGCTTTGACATAATTCTCACTGTTCTTTAGAAAGTTGCAAATCACAGTTTTACTGCGATTTACCTTAGCTGTGATCGCCCGCTGTGACAAACGTTGCTTACGGAATTCTAGAATTCAAGAACGCGCAACTTCGGTAAGTTTGCTTGCTTCAGGCATGGCAACACCTTTACACAGTGATTGCTAATCTCTAACTGAACTAAAAACATTGGAATTACCATAGATTGAACGATTTATACTCCTGATCTTATAATTTTGATTTCGCCTCATTTTATAAAAATGTAAATTTCTAAATAAAATGTTTGGAATGTAGCTTTTTGTTTCCATAACCTTTTAGATTGTGGTATTGGTAACCTTAAGTGGGAGGAGTTTAAAATCTATCCGTAAAAAAAAAATTCTTTTTAAGTGGTCTTAAATTTTTGTTCTATCGTTCTATCTATCTATCTATCTATCTATCTATCTATCTATCTATCTATCTCAGTCTGTTCATATCTATCTATCTATCAATCAATCAATCTATCTATCTATCTATCTATCTATCTATCTATCTATCTATCTCAGTCTGTTCATATCTATCTATCTATCTATCTATCTATCCATCTATCTATCTATCTATCTCAGTCTGTTCATATCTATCTATCTATCTATCTATCTATCTATCTATCTATCTATGTACGTCACTAACTTACACATTTAACATCCTTTTTTCATATATTTTTAATATTCGCTGCAATTCCAAAATGCCAACGACGACGCCTCGACTAGAAGCGACATGTGTTATCCTCACCTCTAAATTAGCAGAATTCAAACCCTCCCCACCCTAAACTTACCTTAACAATCACTTCTTACGTTTTAATCATCCTCTTCCTCTTTCTCTTTCTTCTTCTTCTAATTGTTATTCACGAAAAGTTATATCTGACTTTTTTCGTCTTCTCTTTGTGAGATTTTTTATATATTTTTTGCTATCAAATTCTTTACTTTATATCTGTCTGCACTAAACATTCACCCATATCTGTTATCATAGCTGTCACTGCATTATTATTATTATTATTATTATTATTATTAGTAGTAGTAGTAGTAGTAGTAGTAGTATTCATGCATCTTCATGCTTGCGCCAGATGCATAGTGGTTATTGCTCGAGATCTAATGACAACAAGTCCCCTCATATTACCAACTTTCTTTCCCTGAACAGAGACGCACAACACATCAGTCAGTTAAGTACCATACGTGATACACACTTTGGGCGATCATGTCTCGAAAGAGGCATGACTGACTAGGCAGAAGATTATCCCGCTATAGGTTGCCATTGCTTTTTGCGGTAGACTGGTTGCCAGCCAAGGCTATAGAACCTAATCTGTTTTATTATTTAACCCGTAACTGGAAGAAGAGATAGATGATATTGCATTATTATATTAAGTATAATTAGTGGGGGTCAGTTTATTAATTCATAACAATATAAAACAGATCCCCCACTTTATGCCCAGTAGATTTTTTATTAACTATTAAATTCAATCAGTCAGTTAAGTGCCATACGGTAAACACGCTTTTGGGTGATCATGTCTCAAAAGAGACATGATTGACTGGGCAGAAGATTATCCCGCAGTTGGTTGCCATTGCTTTCTGCGAAAGACCGGTTGCGAGGAATTCACCTGGAATTCGAACTCCGCTTGCCGAGTTTGTCGTTCCGAGTCAATATCCACTGCATCACAATGCGTCACCCACCGAAAAATATAACATGATCAAGTTGTTAATGGTCCAAATAATTTTCAACAAAAAGTCAAGTAATGAACCTCCACCCCATTCATACGGAAAAATGGAGACAACCCTAGTAGACTTAAGAAATTTATTTTCCTGAAAAATTGTTTGAACCGAAAGTTATTATATTTTTACCGGTGCATTCATTCATTTTTACCGGTGCATTCATTGACTGCTCAGTCAATGAATGTACTACCCTTTGATGTGGCTTGTTCATTCAGGACTTTGACAATCATGGCCTTCTACGTCTCTTTATCACTGGTGGCTCTTAGCCTGCTTTCTCCTGTTTACTCCACTCAAATTCCGCTCTGCCATCCACTTGCTCAGGCACGTCAAGTCTATTAACTACTGCTTTCCTCTGTCTTCTTTTCCCTCTATCTGGCTTATTAGTATCTGGTTCTCCAAGCCTTCCTTCCTCATTGCATGTCCCAGAAACTTCAGTTGTCTCGTCCTGATGCTCAATATTAATTTCCTTTTCGTTTCTATTATTTTCCACACCACATCATTGCTTACATGCTGGGTCCATGATACCCGTAGCCTCCTTCTGTAGAACCACATTTCAGTTGCTTCAAGTTTTTCCTTCATCTTTCACAATATTGTCCAACATTCACTGCCATGTTGCAGAACAGATATCGCATAGAAATCTAGTAACACTTATTTGTTTCTAGTGAAATTTTCCTGTCTCTTAATACTTTACTCAACTTCTGGAATGCTTCATTCGCCATGCCAATTCGCCTTTGTCGCACTTTCCGTCTTCTGTTAGAACACCTCCCATGTATTTACATTTTTGTACCTGCTTTGTTTTAGTATCCCCCACCTGTATTTGACATTTTGGGTTCTCTTTTTGCTGATGACCATTTTCTTGCAATTTTTTTATAGTCTTTTTTTGTCGCTCTCTTGAGCGTATTTTGTCGAACGCCTTCGTATAATCGATAAAACATAGATACGAGTCCTTCTTCGTTTGTGTTGCCCTTTCGGAGAGCATCCTAATCATAAATATGGCGTTCTTTTTTCCAATGTTTTTGACCAACCTGCACTGTTCTTGTCCTATCTCTGGCCTGATTCTGCTTCTCGCTCTATTCATCAGGATTCGGACGATCAGTTTTGTAATATGACTCATTAAGCTGATAGTTCGGTGTAGTTCACATTCGTTTGCACCTGGCTTCTTAGGCAGTGCTATGAAAATCGACTCGCATAGGTCGTCTGGTATTATACTACTATTATAAATTTAATTGATTATTTCCGTAATTTTCTCTATGCCGAATTCTTCCAGGGCTATTAGCAGCTCTATTACAATGCCGTCTGGACCAGCTGCTTTGTTTCTATTCAATTTGGCCATTGCACCTTCCACCTCAGACTTTAATATTTCCGGTCCGTCCTCATCTTTGTGTTTTATCGGTTGCTCTCTCTTGTCGTGGAAAAGATATTTTATATATTCTTCCCATCGCTGGAGTATTTCCTCTTTCTTCATCGATGGATTTTATACATCCTGCTAAAAAACTTATTTTTCTAAAAAATTGTTTTAACAGAACGAGTTATTATATTTTTACCAGTGGTAGCACAGACTGCTCTGTCAATGAATATACTACACTTTGATCCCAGCCTGGTGGCTTTTTCCTACACGATGCTTTCCCCTGTTTCTCTTTCCATCTATCTGACCTGTGAGTGTCAGATTCTCCAAGCCCTCTTTCTTCATTACATTTAGCTGTCTTATCCTGTTGTTCAACATTAATTTCCTTTTTGTTTACATATTTTCGAAAACCTTATCATTGCACGCAGGCTCGATCCATGATATCCTCAGTATCCTTCTGTAGAACCACATTTCAGTTGCTTCAAGTTTTTCCTTCATCTTTGATGATATTGTCCAGCATTCACTGCCATATTGAAGAATAGACATCACATAGCAATCCAGTACTCTTTTCTTTGTTTCTAGCGACATTTTCCTGTCTCTTAATACTCTACTCCGCTTCTGGAATGCATCCTTGTGCTTTTGGATCTTAGGAATATAAATGTATAAAAACTGATGTGACCACAAAGTAAGGGGTCAGTTTATATATTGATTGTAATATGGAATTGATCCCCCATTTTATGTCCAGTATTCATCTGTAGAATCACATTTCAGTTGCTTCAAGTTTTTCCTTCATCTTTGATGATATTGTCCAGCATTCACTGCCATATTGAAGAAAATACATCACCTAGCAATCCAGAACTCCCTTCTTTGTTTCTAGCGACATTTTCCTGTCTCTTAATACTTTGCTTAGCTTCTGGAATGCGTTCTTCGCCGTGCGAATTCGCCTTCGGGGGGATTGAAAAAAAGATGAAACTCGAGAAGCGCTGGCAGTTCGGTCAATAGATACCGAATATTTTCTTAGAAAGGAACGGCTACTATTATAGTTACTGTTGGTGCCAATGAAAATCATACGCAATAGAGTAATTCCAGCCCGGTGGACAGGGCGTGAAAAGAAGCGTAATTCGCGTAGCGCTGTCTACTGAGGCAATGAATATCAAATGTTTCCTTATAAGGAAACGGCTAATATTACCATTCTCATTAGAGATGAAAGCATATTATAAACATTGATCCTATTTCGATGGCCAAGGAATTAAAAAATGTTTAACTCGAGCTACAATGGATGATCCGTCAATGAATATCAAATGTTTCCTGATAAAGAAACGGCTAATATTATCATTACTATTACAGATCAGGAGAGCATATAATATATTTTCATCAAAGTCCGGTTACCAGGGAAATAGGAAAAGCCTAACTC
Source organism: Ascarosepion bandense (assembly GCA_037127315.1). NCBI lineage: Eukaryota > Metazoa > Mollusca > Cephalopoda > Sepiida > Sepiidae > Ascarosepion > Ascarosepion bandense. Next base: position 1,807,834 of record JBBBDQ010000377.1, on the reverse strand, counting down.
GCGTAGCGCTGCTCGTCTAATGTCATAAGGAAATGACTGTTAATTTTCAATCAGTTAAGTGCCATACGTGAAACACGCTTGGGTGATCATGTCTCTTTCGAGACATGACTGACTGGGCAGAAGATTATCCCGCAGTAGGTTGCCAATGTTTTCTCCGGTAGACTGGTTGCCAGCCAAGGCTATAGAACCCAATCTATCATGTTATTTAACCCATAACTGCAAGGAAGAGACGGATTAATATCTTTCCCAAGGTTATTTGCACGTAAGTGAATGCAATAAATTCAACTGCAATTCGAACTCGGCTCCCCGATTTGTCGTTCCGAAGCGATATCCCCTGCACCACAACGTACATCCACTGTTAATATTACCATTACAATTACCTGATTATCTGTGTTATTGATCGGAATATTTGCAATTCAGTCAGTTAAGTGCCATACCTGATACACGCTTGGGCGATCATGTCTCGAAAGAGACATGACTGACTGTGCAGACATTTTTCCCGCGGTAGGTTGCGATTGCTTTCTGCGGTAGACTGGTTGCCAAACAAGGCTGTGGAACCCAATCTGTCCTGTTAATTGACTGAAACAAAATATCTAACGATGTTAAACTTTTGCATTAAATCCGCTGCTAATAAGATCGTTTCCCTGTGTAGGGCCAGGAAGTTTTTCCTGTCTGAAACAATCCTGCACATATATAAATCTACCATCCACCCGTGCATTGAATATTGCCATATCTAGTCGGGTGCTCCTGCTATCCACCTAGGGGTCCTTGACCAAAATCCAACGGAGAATCTGTCATGTAATCGATCCCGACTTGGCAGCTCAGATGCAGTCACTTTCCCACCGTCGCAATGTGGCTTCCCTGTGTCTCTTCTACAAATACTTTCATGGCTTCTGCTCCAATGAACTTGGCTCACTGGCGCCCTCTATGTATGAATTTACTCGAGCCACAAGATTAGCAACTAGGTCCCGCCCTTTTACTGTGAAGCCAATAAAATGTAAACGCAAATTCTACTTCACCAGCTTCTTTTCTCGCACTTCCCTCCTGTGAAATGCCCTTCCATTTACTTACTTCCCCGTCAGCTACAATCTCCAAGAATTTAAATGTAAAATCAATAGTCATCTCTTATCTCACTAACCTGCATTTTCTCTCTCCCTCTCTCTCTCTCTCATGCTCTTTCTCCGTCCACTCCCCTCTCATCAGTATTCTCATCCTTCTCTTATCCACTTCCTGACACTTATCCACTTCCTATCACTCTTTCTCATAACTTTCCTTCTATTTAATCCCCTGCACAACAGTGGCAATAAAATGCCTTGCTTGGGGCGATATGATTATAAAAAAAAACAAAAAAAAACTTTCCTATCCTATTATAATATGAATACAAAGTGGGGGATCAATTCTACATTACAATCAATATTTAAACTGATCCCTCACTTCATGACCACAGTCACCCTTCTCTTATCTACTTCCTGACACCCCCTATAACCTGTCACTCTTTCTCATAACTTTCCTCCTATGTAATCCCTTGCATAACAGTGGCAGCAAAACGCCTTGCTTGGGGCGATATGATTATTAAAAAAAAATTGAGCGACTGGTCATAGAGCAATGGTTAGCTCGGTTAGTTCGCTTGGCCATATCTTCCTGTGAAATGAGTTCGATTCATTATGAGCGCTTTAAGGAAAAGTCTGATTTTCAATTACAGAAATATCTGTACCCGTTGCGGTATCCATCCGGGATCGGTTTTGCTGCCTCCGTCAAACGAACCCGCAACATTCGAACGAAAACTGACCAAGCGTAGCAATATTCATTCGCACGTGCAAATCCATAGTAAGAATTTCAGTAGAAATTTGGATTCACAAGCGGTCCCCAGTATACAGACTTTAGGTTTTGGTTATTTCTGTCTTGGTATTTTACCCATAGCCGAGGGGAGAAGAGATGGATTCATATTTTTTTCTAATAGTATTGTCTTATGAATAATACAAATATATTTTTTTAAAAATTGTATCACCCTGAGCAAGGCGGTAAGGCCACTGATGTGCAGGAGGCTACGTAATAGTGAGAAGATTGGAAAAGAGAAAGCCGGAAACCATATCCTAACCAGGGAACAAGGGATGAGCCTCTTAACCTGTTCAATAGACATGGGTGGAGTGTGAACCGGGCGATATTTGTCATGTACAAACCACCGCATGTGCTTTGGAAAACCATGAATCTCTACAACTTGAAGGAAATGGAAAATAATTGCTTGATTTGTTTGTTTAACGGCAAATCGCCTCGTAATGCCGAGATTTAATTTTATTGGAGTTTGGAAGTAAAAAATATTCTGATTTCACAATTGAATACATGTTAGATGATTGGTTGTTTTGTAGCATATCAACATCTATGGGTAATTTAATGCTGAAATTGAATGTTATTGGATTTTGTAAGTAAAAATATGATATATGTTATTCTCATTTTACAATTGAATACATGGTAGTGTGGACATAATTACTAGCGGTGGTTAATATGTGCGTTTTATGCTGCAGTTTTGATGAAGTTATATTTTTTAATCGAACCTTATTTTGAAAATCATCTACATCGTTAACACCTTAATCAAATCTAATTTAATAATATCTGAGTGAATTACACAAACGAGTTGGCGCCTAGATAAGGAGTAGTGATTAACGAGGCTAATCCGGTTGCCTAGTACAACTGAACAGTGAGTTTGATGTGCACTAGGTAGCCTATCAAAATTAAATAACCCAACAAGGATTGACATGTCATAAAATCAACGGACTTAACTTAATAGCTAACGTTGATAGTTTGGTTCACTATTACTATTGAATAGTGAGTTTGATCCCAATACAAAGTCAAATAACACAGGGATTGACATGTCAATAATATAAATTGTCAAGGGGCAATGTTTAGCAATTGGCTATTGAATAACTTTGATTCTCAATGGGTGTCTAGTGTAAAAGGCTGCGAGGGATCAGTGAGTATGTGAAAGACGCAAGAGAGAGAGAGATAAATATTGATGGAGAATCTAACAGACAGTGTATTTGAGAGAGAGAGAGAGAGAGAGAGAAAGAGAGAGAGAGAGATTGAACTGGAACATAGAGAATGCGAAAGGAAAGTTATTGCAAAAGAAGGAAAGAAAAATGAGTGTATGTGTATGTGTGTGTGAGAGAGAGAGAGATAACTATAGGGTAAAGGGGAGGTGTGTTTGTGTGAATGCACTAAAAATGAATAAAGAGATTTGAAAACAATGCGTATAAATACTAGAGAGATTGATTAATTCGTTTTTAAGACTTCAGTTAGTCATTTAAGTGCCATACGTGATACACGCTTGGGCGATCATGTCTTGAAAGAGACATGACTGACTGGGCAGAAGATTATCCCGCAGTAGGTTGCCATTGCTTTCCACGATAGACTGGTTGCCGACCAAGGCTATAGAACTCAATCTGTCCTATTATTTAACCCATAACTGGGGGAAGAGACGGATTAATACCTTTCCCAAGGGTATTTGCGCGTAAGTGAATGCAAAGAATTCAACTGGAATTCGAACTCGGCTCTCCGATTTCTCGCTCAGAGCCGATATCCACTGCACCACAACGCACGTCCTTCCTTTACGACTTAACAATCTTTAAATGTAAGAGAAAGAGAAGAAGAAATATTAAGCCTCAAAACATATGAGTGAGTTATTTTATTTATGAGGGTGATATAGAGAGCTATGAGGGAGCATAAGAAAGTGAGGATGCATTGTTTGTACGAGAGAGAGAGAGAGAGAGAGAGAGAGAGAGAGAGAGAAAGAGGAAAAATTAAACAAATATAATATGAAAAGAAAAAATAGAGAGAAAGATTATTTTAGAAGACAGGAAAGAAAAAGAAAATATTTCCGTAGATGAGGAAAATGAAGAGCTAGAAAGATAAGGATTATTTGGAGTGGGTGGATTGGGGAGAGATGGGGAGGGAGAAAGAGAGTGAGAGAGAGAAAGAGTGGGTGTGTAAGAGATTGCCATATCCATCATCAAACTCCAATCTTCCCGATCCTCCTCAATCCCAAATATTGACGTCTTTGAACTATGAACAATTACCGGGCCCTTCTCTTCATAATTGACGACAATGACGCAGAGTGAGAAGTGTATTCGGGGCGAGTAAAATAAAATTAGCCTGCTTGACTGACTGAAGGTTAGCGGGGCGCTTGACTAAGGGCAGAACTAAGGGTTGTTTGATTGGCCGCCGGGGCGGAGACCGACGGTGGATGTAAACGGTGCGATGAGACAAAAGGTGAAATAGTGAAAGGTCGATAGGAGAGTAAGGAGGAACGGAGAGCAAGGCATCATTGAAAAGTAGAGATAAAAATAAGCTGAAAAAATCAACAGGAAGAAAAGTAGAAAAAAAGGAAGAATGTGCGCGTGTGTGTGTGTGTGTGTATGAGAGAGAGAGAGAGAAAGAGAGAGAGTGAGCAGTAAGAAGAAATGAGAAGAGAGATAAAAAAGAGAACGAGAGAGTGGTAATAAGAAAGCAAATGGAAAAAAAGAGAAAGAGAGAGGTAAGAAGAAAAGATAAAGAAATAAAGAAAAGTAAGAAAAAAGATATAGAGAAGAACGAAAAAAGAGGGACAGAGACATAAGAAGAAATGATAAAAAGAGAAATAGTACAGGATAAGTGAGAGAGAGAGATAGAGAGAGAGAGAGAGAGATAAAAAGGTACAAAGAAAGAGAAATTATGAAAAAAGAGAAAAAGTGAGAGAGCCAAGAAGAAAAATAAAAAAAATAGCCAGAGACTGTTATGAAGAAGGAAAAAAAAAGGAGACAAAACCTGATATTTCCCGGAAAGGGATATATATATATATATATATATATATATATATATATATATATATTCGAGGTAGTTAAGTGGTTTAGGCAAACTTAACCGGGTAGAACAATCCAGTACCTAGACGTAATAAACGGTATGCAGTATCCTGAGACGTAGGCGTAGTCAATAGTCGTAGATCTCTAATTTTCCTCTGCTACTATTGACACTGTCAGCTCTCTGCCTTCGTGTGGAGAGCGCTTTCTGCCCGAAGGCAGGGAGCACTAACACAGTCGTGGTTCCGCTGAAGGGTAGAAACACGACTGGGGAAAGATAGACAGATATTTTTGCCCTGGCTATATGGTTGGGAAGACCCACATTAAAAAGACCTTATGTCACATCTCGCCTTACGTGGGAAGGTGGGTAAATACCATCGTAGATCTCTAGTAGTAAATCAGTAGACCTCTAGTGATAGACATGGCCGTATCTGACTACCGGGCACACCGGGCATTGGACCGGGCCGATCCGTGCAATCATAGTGAAAATCCGGGCAAGGAAAATGTCTTCGTCAGAAATCAAACTAAACAATTCACGAAGAAAGAAAGAAAGAAAGAATGAAAGAAAGAAAGAAAGAAAGAAAAACGAAGAAAACATCCGAATGAACGCAATAAATATCTGTTTGTTTATTTAATAATTTTGGGAGAAAAAACTGGTTATACTCAGAAAGTCCGAACCCGATTCCTGCTTTTGTTCACGTTCTGTGCCTAATTTCCATCGGAATAGCCGAAAAAAATCCACAAAAATCATAGTTTCTGGAAACGGATGACACAGATGACGTCATCACATTGTCAACTAAGAAATCCGGGCAATTTTCTCTGTGCCCGGTGTATTTTTTAACATCAGCTACGGCTCTGGTGGTAGATCTCTGGACGTCCTTGCCTTCCTCTGGATTTATGGCTGACACCAGCCAATCATATTCCCGTGAGAGGGTACCAACGTGTATATATATTCATTCCTTATTCATTACATCAAAACCTTAAGAAGAAATTAGAAGAGGTAGGAAAAAGAAAGAAAAAGAAAGAAAGAGAGTGAGGGGGGAGTAACAAAGGAAAAATAAAAGGGAAGAGACAAGAAGAAGGTTGATAGAAATAAGGAGATCTATAAAGAATGGAAAGTAAGAAAGATTGGTAAAAAGAAAGAAAGAACGAGAGAGAAAGGTAAGATGAAATGAGAAAGAGTGAAAGATAAGAAAAATACAAAAGAAATAAAGAAAGGAAAGAAAAAGAAGAAAAAGAGACCGAGAGAAAAATAAATAAGAAAGGAGAAAGAAAAGGAATGCAAGCGATAAGAAGACATGAAGGATATACAGATAGAGAAAAGGAAAGGGAGGGATAGAGAGAGGCATAAAGAAAGAACAAAGAAAGAGGAAAATTAGGAAGAAAGTGAGAAAGAGCATAATTAAGAAAGAAAGAAAGCAAGAAAGAAAAGAAAAGAAAAGAAAAGAAAAGAAAATGAAGAAAAGAGAGTGAGGAGGATTAAGAAGAAAGACAAGAAAAATTAAAAAGAAAGGAAAAGGAGAGAGGAGAATTAAGAAGAAAAGAGAAAGAGAGAGCAGAAATAAGAACAAAGGAAAAGGGGAAATGAGATTTAAAAAGAAAGGAAATGAAGATAATGAGATTAAGAAGAAAGGAAAATGAGAGCGGAGAATTGAAATGGGAGAAGAGAAAGAGAGAGAAGAATTATGAAGAAAGGAAAAGAGAGAGGAAAATTAAGAAGTAAGAAAAAGGAATGAGGAAAATTAAATTCTTGAAAAAAGGAGAGAGGAGAGAGAAGGAAAATACAAAAGAAAAGAAAAGGAGAGACAGAGCAGAGTGTTATAGTGGAACATCCTGCCACCCCCGAGAATGGAATGCTCTAGACTATAAAGGACGGTGACAAGCGGAGAGTGCAACCCTCTTAGGCGAAGGCATTCTCTAGTTGATAGTTTATTCCGCTCCTACTCGTCGATTGCTTAATATATCTTATTGTTAATTGTACATTCGTACAATAAATCCGTTATATCGTATTCCTGTGTCGAGTACCATCATTCCACTAATATTGACATTGATATTCCTTTCCGGGATATATCACAGGTCTACGGCTATATCGTATTGAATACACCGTTCCCGTCCGATCATCGAAGTTAAGCAACATCGAGCCTGGTCATTACTTATAATGGGTGACCGTTTGGGAATACTAGGTGCTGTAAACGTAAGGATCAAGAATGATCCACCGGTCTTCCAGGTTTGGGGATTGGGACCGGTCTTCCAGGTTTGGGGATTGGGTGCAGGGCTTAACAACCCTGCACCGTAAAAAAACAGTTTGTTACAGAAACAGCAACAAAAAGTTGCTGCCCTATGCACCATCTGGGTGTGATGGATAAATGATGATGTGATATATCACAGAGTAAATAAGAAGGAGGAGGATTAAGAAAAAAGTAAAAGTAAAAGGAGAGAGGGGAATTAAGAAGAAACTAAATGAACAAGAGGGAGGGGGAGAGAGAGTAGAATGAAGAAGAAGGGAAAATTTTTTTTTTTGGTTGGTTGCCACACGTGGGGGGGGATGATGCGATAGATTCCTACCTTTACCAAGGACATTTGCGCGTAAGTTAACCTAATGAATCTAACTGAAGCTCGAACTCGTTCCTCCAATTTCCCATCCCGAGTCGACATCCATTACACCACACCGCACGTATTAATTACATGCCACAATTATAAAATGTTACTTTTATTTTCAGAGTATAAGAATAAGATAAAGCAGAAATAAAACATTTGTTAGTTTGTAAATGTGTTGCGGAGTTATTTTCGCAGTGGAGGCTAGAATTTGTGCTAAAGTCGGTCCTAATAGGTTCGACGTACAAAACATTAAGAACTTGATATAATATATATTACGCAGTGTAATCCTGCCAGGTCGGTGACTACATTCGTATTCGACTAACTGTCGACTACTCTCGTCCAACATCGACTGACCCTCGTTCCTCTTACTACTCCTACTTATTTAGGTGGGATAGTCTATTCACTATAGAATAGGTGTGTTTCACCATAACACTCCTACATCCTTTGATTTTCAGCCAGTCTATCGTAGGAATTCTTATGTCACGTCAATCATAAATCGAAAAAAGGCATGACACCCAAGCATGGTAACTGAGGAAGGAAAGAAGGAATGAATGAATGAATGAAGGAAGGTAGGAATAAAGGAAATAAGGAAAGAAGGAAGGAAGGAAGGAAGGAAACAAGGAAGGTGAAGGATAATAAAAAAAATTATCCCATATCCAGCTAAGTCAAAATGTGTTTTAAATTGCCTGCTTTTTATTATCTACGAGTAAAATAGCATGGCAGACTGTTTCCTTGCTGTGGAGTTATTCTTGCAGTGTAGAATAGTATTTGTGCTAAAGTCGGTCCTAATAGATTCGACGTACAAAACGTTAAGAACTTGATATATTATGTTTTATGCAGTGTAATCTTGCCAGGTCGCTGACTACTTTCGTATTCGACTAACTGTCGACTACTCTCGTCCAACATTGACTGACCCTCGTTCCTCTTACTACTTCTACTTAAATTAGTTGGAAGAGTCTATTCATTATAGAATAGGTGCGTTTCTCCACAACAAAATGAAATATTTTTAGCAGTAGAATATTGTTTGAAGTATTCCATGGAAAATGGTGATGTACATATTTGGACTAAGGAACCGTCATTTTTCGCCATTTCTCTTCGAGAAGACATGAAGATATAGAAATTTCTTTGACTTGTTCTCTATTTGCAAACAAATAGTCTAGGATATTTCATATAATTTTTGAGCTATCAATTTGTTATTTAGACTCAAATAATGAAATCAAGTGCATAATATCCGTGTGAAATGCATATCAAATGCATAATCAGCGTATCTCTTGATATGCGCTGATGCATTAACTGATAATGTTCATCGTTTCAAGATTAATCAGGAAAAATGTAGACGGATATGTCATGTAAGAAAACGTTCCATATTGAGTCTAACATCAATATTCAAGCGTTTGGGGGATCCTGACATTCATCCGTGGTATTGCGATGAAGTATATGTAACATGCCCGCCCGACTGGCTGGCGGGCTGGATAGTTGGCTGACTGGCTAGATGACTGACCCGGTCACGGAAGCCAATTACAATGAGGTTCAGAACCTGAATCAGGATTGATGCTGTCGACACGGCACCAATTATGACGACGCTCTCTGGTCGCTAGTCGTGATTTTGATCGTAATAATAAATAAAATACGACACCAAAAAATAAAAAAATAAAAAAATAATTTCGAAGACGCCTGGATAAGTTGCAGAAAAGTCTTTATATATATAAAAAAAAATTAGCAACAGAAGCAGACTATACAGTCGTCGAACTCAATTTTCATGACGGAGCGAAAGTTTTCGAAATTATTTATTTATTTTTATTTTTTATTTTTTAATTTTTTTTATTTTATTTTATCAACACAAGTGTACGCGCGTGTCCGGTCTGGTTTGAAATGGTAGAGAAACGGCTACCAGGTTTTCAGCGTGTCTTTCCTGTGATCAAAATTCACAGCGTGGGCAGGGATGTTCACCGTTGTAAGAGAAGACTCGAAGACCAGCTACTGTGACGAGACCATCACGACTAGCGACCCGAGAGCGTCGTCATAATTTGTGCCGTGTCGACAGCATCAACCCTGACTCAGGTTCCGAACCTCATCGTAATTGGCTTCCGTGACCGAGTAAGCCAGCCAGTCAGCAAGCCGGGCGAGCGTGTTACAATTTGGTGCACCCAGCGATATAAAACATAAAACACACATTGGCTTGTAAATTTCAATGCGTCTAAGACGAAGCTGCTGTCTGTCAATCATCACAGGCAACCTCTCATGCCTTCATAAGCATGGACCATGCTAGTCTCCCTGAGAGCAATACACTGCGCCTCCTCAGCCTTACTCTCTCCTCTGATCTCAAGTGGAATTATTACATTGAGTCAATAGCTAAATCCACTGCTAGGAAGGTTGGGTCACTGTGTGGGGCCAGGATGTTTTTTCCGCCTGAATTCATCTTGCATATATACAAATCAACCATCCGTCCGTGCATGGAATATTGCTGTCATATATGGTCAGACGCCCCCGCTGTTCATCTCAGTGTTCTTGACAGGCTCCAAAAGAGAATCAGTAATGTGATAGGTACCGACTTGGTGGCTCGACTCCAGCCACTTCCTCACCGACGGGATGTAGCTTCTCTCTGTCTGTTCTATAGACATTTTCATGGCTTCTGCTCCGAAAAACTTAAGTCACTCGTGCCCCTGCAACAGGAGTTTGTGCAACCAGACTAGCAACAACGTCTCACCCATTCACAGTTAGATCAACCAAATTCAGACGACAATTCTACTCCATCAGCTTCTTTTCTTGCACTTCCCGCCTGTGGAACCCTTTTCCATATTCTTGCTTTCCCGAGGGCTACAACCTCTAGGAATTTAAACGCAATGCAATACCCATCTCTTAAACACTTGACTGTAGTTCTTTCTACATCACCCTGTATATCTTTTCTTTTCTCTCCACCTTTGCAACTGTCATGACACCTGTATTCCCATCCTTCTCTTGCTACTTTCTCTGACACTTTCTGTAAATGATCCGACTTTCTCTTCACCCTCCTCCTCCCTAATCTTTTACTCTTATGTAGCCCTGCGCATCAGAGGCGCTACCGCCTTGCATGAGGTGAAAAGATTAAAAAGAAATATCAACGTCTCTTGTAGTTAGATTTACACAAACATTTACATGCACAAATGCTGAGTATCATGTACCATGTAATCAATTGTGAAAGCAGAATAAAGTACAGTTTTATTACTTCCAAGCTGCAAAGATAATTACACTTCGGCATTAAATGACCCATAAGTAGTTGACATGCCATTAAAGAAGCAAATCAATCAATTAATCACCAAAACAACAACAAACAAGATAGTGAAACTATTGCAAAATATAAAGACTGACCCACCATGGAAAACTACTGGTCAGATGACCTCCTGGTATGTAATTTTAACAGTGATAAACTGCTTTTTATATTTAAGTTTTGTTAAGCATTAAAGCGGTTGTAAGCATTAGAAAGGTCAAGACGTTTCACCGACACAATGACCCAAACTTTCTAGCAGTAGATGCAGCTATGGAGTCAATGTAGTCATTCCATTTGGGATCATTTGAGAGAGTAAGGCCAAAGAGGGGACGTGTGTTGCTCTCTAGGAGATCAGAATCATCCATTTTGATTGTAAATTAAAAATGTCTCTGTGGTGGTTAAAGAAAGCAGCTTCGTCTTGAAGGCATTTCAATTTATGAGTCATTTGCTACTCCATTCAATCACAGATTCTATGAAGGGCAGCAATTAGGTTTACTTTGTCAGCCTTTACAGATTTACTGGGACGGGATTAAATGGGAGTATGTGATAGGATTGATATTACTTAGAAGTTCCCATCTCCTTTATTTATTTCAAACAACATTTTCATGTTTCTTAATATATTGTTTAGATTTTGGTAAGTATATTTTGCTGTTCAAATACATCTTCGGATTGCTGCGTCGAATATTCCTTCTTTGTTTTAACTGTTAAATTTCGGCACTTGTTGATTCTGACGCATTCAATTTTCAACTTTTTTTTTTTTTTTTTTTATAAGCGTTTCACCCCGAGCAAGGCATGTCACTGCCACTACTGCGCAGGGGCTACGTAGAGTGGAGAAAGGCTGATTAAATATAGGAAATGACAGAGGGTGGGTGATAGGCGGATAAGGATATCGAGAATGAGGGTTGGGTAGATGAGTGTTGTGAGAATAGTTGGGAGTTAGTGTGATAGGAGGTGTCTATTGAACCTACATTTAAACACCTGGAGATTGTAGCTGCCGGGAAAGCAGACTTGTGGAAGGGAGTTCCACAGGTTGGAAGCGCAAGAAAAGAAGCTGTTGGAGTAGAATTTACGGTTACATCTTATCTGTTTAACTGTAAAAGGGTGGGACCTAGTTGCTAATCTAGTATCTCGTGTAAATTCGTGCTTAGGCGGCACCAGTGATCTAAGCTCATCGGAGCAGAAGCCATGAAAGTACTTGTAGAAGAGGCACAGGGAAGCCACATCACGCCGGTGAGAGAGCGGCTGCAGCCGGTCTGCCAAGTCAGTATCAACCACGTTACAGATCCTCCTTTGTATTTTGTCAAGAAGCCCAAGGAGAGCAGCAGGGGCACCCGACCAGATATGGCAGTAATATTCAATACACGGGCGGATGGTAGATTTGTATATGTGCAGAATAGATTCAGGTGGGAAAAATTTCCGGGCCCTGCACAGGGAGCCCACTTTCAATCATTCTCTTTTTTTAATGAGCATGCTTTATCTTCATCAGTTACAACTGAAAAGTGAGTCTGATTTATCAAGTGCCCTATACTTTCGACTTCATGTCACATCTAAGCTGCGGTTAGAAAATCGTCAGACATTGTCTTCATCGAATTGATGCTTACTTCTTTCTTCTTTCAGCATATACATAGTTTTATAAGCAACTAGCAGTATAGCTCGGCGTTGCTCGGGTATAATGAAAGCTTTAAAACTAATCCATGGCCTTGGAGCTCAGACTCTTTGGACGTAGGCACGAAAGACTAAAAAACAATAGTTGTTTCGAGTTAAAGCGGAACCGTAGATTGAAAGAAAAATAAATGGATGTAAGTCAAATTTTGATTTCCTGTTATCGATATCAAATAAGATTTTTTCGTCGTAAACTGAATTTTGAAGGCTAAATAAGTCCTCTGAGTAAATGGTATCATGGTTGAGACTGAGAAGTACGATTATACCTACTTAGAGCCAAACCCAAAGCAAAAACTAAAATAAAATGGCTGAAAAACTGATTTTGATCAGATCCGATAGGATATCGGGGTATCGATTTCCAAAATAAGTCATCTAAGGATAAACTAACCTAAGTAAATCCATGAAAACTTATCGCACCCATCGGGAGTAAAATTGGAGAAAATGAGCCATATTGATGGCTGAATATCGGTTTTTGATCAGATTCGATAGAATATCGGGGGTATCGATTTCCGATATCGGGGATATTATCGATTTTCTGCATTATTGTAAGAACTGCAACCTTGAAACTTCTAAATATAGTTTCTTATGTCTTTGTCTATGAGTGTATCAAATTTGATTAAAATCGGACCACTCCTTCTTTAACCCGATTTTTTCGATTATCGATTTTCGATATTTATCGGCGGTACCTCGACACAAAACCTAACTAAGAACACTCGTAGACGCTTATAGTACAACTGCGTAAATTTTCAAGAAAATCGGTTCAACCATTTCGGAGTCTATAGGTAACGGACACACACACACACAGACACACATATACACACACAGAGAGACAACGTTCCATTTATAAATAAGTTTAGATTAGATATATCAGGTTCTGTTCTTAACATCTCTCATCATTAAAATATTTATAATAAGGTCTTGTCGGGTGCTCCTGCTATCCACCCAGGGGTCCTTGACAAAGTCTAACGGAGAATTTGTAATGTGATCGATCCCCACTTGGCAGATGAAAAAGTCACTTTCTCACCGGCGCAATGTGGCTTCCCTGTGTCTTTTCTACAAATACTTCATGGCTTAGCTCGCTGGTGCCCCCTGTATATGAATTTACTCGAGCCACAAGATAAGTAACGAGATCGCACCTTTTTATTGTGAAACCAATAATATGCAAACGCAAATTCGACTCCAGTAGCTTCTTTCATCTCACTTCCCGCCTGTGGAATTACCTTCCGTTTACTTGCTTTCCCGACATCTATAATCTCCAAGAATTTAAATGTAAAATCAATAGCCATCTCATATCTCTAACCTGCATCCTCTCTCTCTCTCTCTCTCTCTCTCACGTTCCTTTCTCCGTCCACTCCACTCTCATCAGTATTCTCATCCTTCTCTTACCCACTTCCTGACACCCCCTATAACCTGTCACTCTTTCTCACAATTTTCCTCCTATGTAGCCCCCTGCACAACAGTGGCAGTAAAATGCCTTGCTTGGGGCGATATGGTTATAAAAAAAGTGTTTTTTAATGAATCTTATGATCTATCGTGCTACTTTTTGGAAGATTGCCATGGTGATGCTTTCTTGACCAATACAGTGACAACGTTATCAAATCAAGTGGTATCTGTCATATTTCCTCCTTAACATCATAATCTTCACTTTTTTGTACCTTCTCTTACACACGTAATTTAGGAAAACTCTACCTTGATTAACTCTTGAGCATTATTGACTTGCTATTCTTTAGTACATAAAATAACCCATGGATAAGAAGGTACTTTTAAGAAACAGTGATTAGATTTTGGTGTATGTACATTGTGGTGCAGTCGATATTAGCTCGGAACGAGAAATCGGAGAACCGAGTTCGAATTCCAGTTGAATTCCTTGCATTCACATAGGTACAAATACCCGTTTGGAAAAGTATTAATCCGTCTCTTCCCTCCAGTTATGGGTTAAATGAAATGACAGACTGAGTTCTATAGCCTTGGCTGGTAACCAGTCTACCGCAGAAAGCAATGGCAACCTACTGCAGGATAATCTTCTACCCAGTCAGTCATGTCTCTTTCGAGACATGATCGCCCAATCGTGTATCACGTATGGCATTTAATTGACTGACTGAAGAAATTTTCCCGAATGTCATCTTAACTGACCGTCACACGCCTGAAGCTGTTTGCACCAAATAAATACAAAAAATGTTTTTTTACGGCGCCTAAACATAATTGTTTTCTTCTTTTCAAACCATTTTTACCGAATTCAGTCTTTGTTCTGTTTTCTATTTCACTCTCTACAAAACTGATTTGCTTACTGTTTACAAATACTTTCTGCTGAACTGTTTTCAAATTTAGTCTATTGACCCAGTGTTGGCTTTCATTGGTCGACCAGTAGGACTATTAAACACAACTTCCGGGCTGAAACCACCCAAATTCACATTGTATCTGGGATTGTTCCTTCAACAAAAAAAGTCGATTATTTTTATTTGTTTTCCACAATGTTCAGCTTGTTGATATCGCTTCGAAAAACTTGCATGTATTTGGCTTCAGCCAGAAGCGAATTGAAGATGGAGAATTTGCTTGAGTGAATTAATGAAAGAAACAATAGTAACCGAAAAACTATTGGCTGAAAAAGCGACAGAGATAAATATGAATTCTTATAGAGGCGCAAAGTTCGTTTCACAAATAGCTGACAGGAGTTCGAACCTCACGGACTGATCTGGAAATATTCCTTTGTTCAAAACTCAAGAGAATACGACGGAGGTGCCGAAAGATGTATATCCTACATATACCTCCAAAGTTTTTATATTTTCTTAAATCCACTCTAGATCATATCGGTAATTTTTCAGCACTTTATCGTAATGAACGACTCGCTCATCTTCATCTTTTGTTGTGTTCTCTCAGGAAGTAGACGATCATGGTTTTCCAAAACTGTCTCTCCCTTCCAACTCTAAATAAAATTTGTCTTTCTGATATTTCTCCTAAGTCTGTTCCGTTACCCATTTAGTTAAGCACACTAAGTATATCATGCGCTGTTTTCTCCTTGCCCACTATCTCTCCCGTGAATATCAGATTTTCCAAGCCATTCTTGCTCATTATATGAACCAGAAATCGCAAGTGTCTCTTCCTGATGTTAAGTATTAGTGTTTTATATGTTTTTCTTTTGTTTACATTTTCTTTAAAACTTCGTTGTTGTTCAGATTTTTGGTCCACGGTATCATCAGCATCTTTCTGTTGAACCACATTTCTTTTGCTTCATGTCTCTTCTTCATCTTTGAGGAGATCGTCCCGCAATCACTGCCATGCAGAAGGACAGATATCACGTAGCCGTTTAGTAGCAGTTAGTTTCTAATAAAATGTGTCTATTCCTTAGTAATCTGCTTAGCTTTTGGAATGTCATTGTCAATTATTATTCATTCTTGACTAGTAATGTATTATTTCTTTTGCTTTGACACCTTGCAGTATTCTTCTTTATTTGCTGTGTTCTCTCAGAACATAAACGATCATGATTCTCCACAACTTCCTGTCCTTTATAGCTCCCAATAAACATTGTATTTCTGTTATTTCTCCTAAGCCCTGTTCGGCCATCAATTCACTCAGTCTCACAAAGTATGTTATGCATTGTTTTAATCTGTCACTCTTTTATAGCCCTGTGAGTATCAGATTTTCCAAGCCTTCCTTCCTTATTATGTGCTCCGGAAATCTCAACTGTTTCTTCCTGGTGTTAATGCATTAGTTTCCTTTTTGTTTCCATTTTCTCTAAAACATTGTCATTGCTCACATATTCGGTCAACAGTATCTCTGTCTAGAATCACATTTCTGTTGCTTCAAGTCTTCTCTTCATCTTTGAGGAGATCATCCCGCAATCACTGCCATACAGAAGGGCATATATCACGTAGCAGTTTAGTAACAGTTAGTTTCTAACAAAATGTATCTATTCCTTAGTACTTTGCTTAGCTTTTGGAAGGTTTCTTAGATATCTTAATACGCCTTCGAATTTCAGTATTACTCTTTCCATCCTATCTTAAAACACTTTCCAGATATTAAGATTTTCGTATTTGTTTGATTTTGTTATCTGCGATTGCAATTTACTCTTTGGGCTCATCCATTTGCTGATAACACGCACTCTGTCTTCTTGCAGTTGATGATTAGTCCTTTCTTCTTGCTTTCCTTCATTTCCTTCTGTAGGAGCTTTTGTAACTTTTGTAGCTTTCTTTCTTTGTCTGCTGTCAACACTGTGTCATCTGCGTAGCTTATGTTGTTAAGATTGTGAACTCCATTAGTGTGACTATCCATGCATAAATTCTAATGCAGGCATATATATATATATATATATATATATATATATATATATATATATCTGTTTAAGATAATAAATAGATAACTGGACCGCGAGAAATTGTCCTCTTCACATTCCATCTCTTGTTTCAAATCTTTTACAGTTCACTAAGTGTTCTGATAAAAGATAGAAAATGCGACACCGAAATCTTAAGGCGAATTGGCATGACCAAGAAACTGAGTAGAGTATTAAGATACAGGAAAATTTCACTAGAAAAAAAAAAAAAGAAGAGAGTACTGGATTGCTATGTCATGTCTGTTCTTCAATGTGGCAGTGAATACATGACAATCTCTACAAAGATGAAGGAGAAACTTGAAGCAAGAGAAAATCTGTTCTACAGAAGGATGCTGAGTATACCATAGACCGAACATGTGAGCAACGATGGAGAGGCTGGAAACGAAAAGGAAACTAATACTTAACATCAGAAAATAAAAACAGCCGAAGTTACTGGGACATGAAATGAGGAAGGGTGTTTGGAAAACCTGATACTCACAGATCAAAAAGTGAGATAGGGGAAAGCAACTCGTAACATACTTGAGGAGCTTGAGCAAGTGGATGGTAGAGCTGATTTTTGGCAACAGAAAAATACGTGCTAAGAGCCACTAGGGAAAGGAAGACGTGGAAGGCCATTATTGCCTATGTTCTGAAGGGATACGGCACACAGAAAAGTACTGAAATGTTATGTAATATCAATCTTCCCATATGACAGTGAATGATGAATAATCTTCTCACAGAGGAAGAAAAGTTGTTCTACAGAAAGATGTTGAGAATACCACTGACAGAACACGTGAGCTGAAAATAAGTTTGTGAGGACATTTTAAAAAATGGATACTTATGCTAAACATCAGAAGTAGACAGCTGAAATTTCTGGCGAACATAATAGGAAAGATGGCTTGCATATTTCGATACTCACAAGACACATTTGAGGCAAGATGGAAAGAGGAAAACAACGCATGACCTATCTAGAGAGCTTGAGTAAATGAAGAGTAGAACAGGGTTTAGGATAAGTAAAAATTTAAATAATTACAAAATTTTCTAAGAATTGCAAATGATAGGGAATTGTGGAGAGCCATGATCGCTGTTGTCCTGAAGAGATATTGTACATAGAAAAAGAATAGCAAAAGTATAGCGAGAGACTGGTAAACTGTCTGATAAGTGTTGAGGGGCGGAAGAAATTCATCACTCACACGGCGGGTAAACGCTTTTGAATTCCGTCAAAGCTGGACAATAGGAACAGGGTTTTTTATTATTTCTTAGGCGCCCCTGCTGTTCATCTCGGTGTTCTCGACAGGCTCCAAAGGAGAATCTTTAACGTGATAGGTCCCGACTTGGCGGCTCGACTCCAGCCACTTTCTCATCGGCGGGATGTGGCTTCCCTCTGTATATTTTACAAATATATTCATGGCTTCTGCTCCGACGAACTTAAGTCACTGGTGCCTCCGTCACGAGAATTTACTGGTGCAACCACTGGCAACAAAGTCCCACCCACTTACAGTTAAATCAACCAAATGTAGCCGTCAATTCTACTTCAGCAGCTTCTGTTCTCGCACTTCTCGCCTGTAGAATTTCCTTCCGTATATTTCCTTTCTTGACGGCTACAATCTCCAGGAATTTAAATGCAATGTCAATTCCCATCTCTTATCCACTTGACTCCAGTTCTTTTTACATCACCCAGTATATCTTGTTCTTTTCTTTTCTCTCTACCTTCGCAACTGTCTTCACACCTGTGTTCACATCCTTCTCTTGCCCTTTTTCTGACACCCCCTGTAACTGGTTCGCCTTTCTCTTCACTCTCTTCTTGTCTAAACTTTTACTCTTATGTAGCCCCTTGCGCATCAGTGGTGCTACCGCTTTGCTTGGGGTGAAGTGATAAAAAAAAACGATCATATTTCTTGAAATACCTACTTTCCGGTTTCCCGAAAAAGTATAACGTTAGATTTCTTTCTTTATCAAACCAATTCCCTAACTTGAAAGTTCTATTGTCTCAAAACTTTAGAAGGGGTCACGACACGACAGCAAGTTTGAGTTGTCTGCCTCTTCCGTCTAAGCAAAGGTTTGATTCCTCTATAACCAACGCTAAGTTAAAATGTGACGCCATATTTCTTTTTGGCTTAGGCATTCATAACTTCATGTCCACCCTTTTGCGCCTGTTCGATTTGACAGTGGCAGGGGTGAGGGTTTTGCCCTTCTATGATGTCAGTGCTTCGTAATAGTTATTTTCAACATTAATACTGTAACCAGGAGAAGAAAAAAGAGTAAAACGATGAAAAAGAGAAAATAAATGAAGCATTTGATTCATTTTTTAAGAAATGTGTGGGTTTTTTTTTGTTTTGTTTTTTTACACGCTCGTTTCCTTATGAATAATTGATTTGTGAGAGTTTAATGAACTCAAATGCCTCAAAATCGGTTTCATGTTGCAAAAAAAAAAAAAATAAAGAAAATCCAGGCCAGAAATCGTCAAGGAGAAAGAGGAAATTGAAAAAAAAACGAGAAAAAAATTGAGAAAATAGAAAACGAAAAGCATGAAAAAAAAAAAAAAGAAAACAAAAGAAAAACGAACATAAAAAATAGATACGGAAGATCAACTGTGAAAGAAAAAAGGTGTAAAAAAAAAAAAGGATCATTGTTATTATCGATATTAATGGATTTCTTTCATCACACTACAGATATTTGGCATTTATTGGTGGGAGACGTGTGAGAGCAAATGCCCCAGAATCGCAGATAATACACTTTGTTATTATACAAGTAAATACACAACCATCTTTATTATGACATAAAGTATTCTTCACTGCTCAACGGCATTATGGCAAAGAAAGAAAAAAAAAAGAAGAAAAATTATAAGGAACTGTTAAAGAGGAAATACACGGCAAGAGATTTAATAACTCATAGTAAAGATAATGAACTGACTCGCTGTTCTCTAACTTTCCAGACGCATAACAGGAGGAATTTATATATATATATATATATATATATATATATATATATATATATATATATATATAGTCAGAGATAGATAGATAGATAGATAGATAGATAGATAGATAGATAGATATAAACAGACTGAGATAGATAGATAGATAGATAGATAGATAGATATGAATAGACAGAGATAGATAGATAGATAGATAGATAGATAGATAGATAGATAGATAGATAGATATAAACAGACTGAGATAGATAGATAGATAGATAGATAGATAGATAGATAGATAGATAGATAGATAGATAGATATGAATAGACTGAGATAGATAGATAGATAGATAGATAGATAGATAGATAGATAGATAGATATAAACAGACTGAGATAGATAGATAGATAGATAGATAGATAGATAGATAGATAGATAGATAGATAGATAGATAGATAGATAGATTGTGTATAGTATATCGGCATAGGTTACGTCGAGTAATAATAATACGTTACCTGGCATGCTACGTTTAATTTACACAAGTGTTCTTAAGAAAGGCATGAATCCACAATCTCCCATCATCGAAGCCTTTAAAGTAAACTCGTCTAAGGACAGAAGAACCTTGAATTATAAAACGCTGAGAAGGGAACGATAAACAACTCCCGTATCTTTCCAAAGGTATAAGACAATTCACAGATATATAGATAAATAGGAGAAAGCTGCTAAGAGACTTATTCCGATCCGACCTGATAGGAAATGAGAATATATATATATATAGTCATCCGCAGACAGATCTGTTTCGATGTATCACAGCTCATCTGTACGGTTAGACATTGTTTTTTTTTTACCTAGGATTGAAACCCGACTGAATTGGCGTCAGTCGCCAATTCTACCTCTGAGCTCCTGGCGTTCGGTAAAGGGAGGTAGCCTTTAGCGTGTGATATACCATGTATTCATACGCCAGTAGTGAGAGTGTTCTAATTCATTACTGAATGAACGATGCGTAGATGCTAGAGTAGCTACTGTTTTATCAAAGTCTACCATTCTTCCAGAGTGCTCAATCAGGGTGTGAGAGCGTAAATAGTCATATATATATATATATATATATATATATATATATATATATATAGTAAATAACCTAAAGAGCCAACAAACCTACCAAGGTTTCACCTAACCGGATCTTCAGAGAATGTAGGCCTATATTCCTTGAAGATCCTGTTAGGTGAAACCATGGTAAGTTTGCTGGCTCTTTAGGTTCTTTACTTTTTCTGCCCTTACGTATTAACCATTTTTTTTTTATAGATTACACGTCTCGGGGTTTTTTTGGGCTACGTACTTTGACAGATGTTCACGTGCTTAGCTCTTTCTTTTTTTTGCAACCATTTTTAATTCCGCGTATATACTCGGAGGGTTTTTAGAAATATATATATATAAACTTATTTATAAATGAAACTTTGTCTGTGTGTGTGTGTGTGTGTGTGTGTGTGTGTGTGTGTGTATCCGTTACTTATAAACTCCGAAATGGCTGAATCGATTTTCTTGAAAATTTACACAGTTGCGTCTGCGAAAATTTACATATAAGCGTCTGCGAGTGTTTTTAGCTAGGTTTCGTGTCGTGGTACCCCCTATAAATATCGAAAATCGATAATCGAAAAAATCGGGTTATATAAGGAGTGGTCCGATTTTAATCAAATTTGATATACTCATATATATAATGGACTTATAACAGAGAGGATTTTCTCTGTTTAATATTGAACATGTTTTCTTCCGGTTTCAAAACGATAAAAATACCCAAAATAATCTGCAATATCATTGGTCCTGACCTGGCATCTCCGTTTCAGTCAGTTTTCCACCACCTTAATGTATCTTCTGCGCCCCTTTTCGATCAATACTTTCTAATTGTTTTAATGAACTTACCTCTGGATTCTGGCGTGGAAACCGACATTGTTCCATTCTTGCTACTATCAAAGACGATTTCGATATATATATATTTTCTTTCATTTTGTTAACAAGTGACAGTTAAGCTATTTTAGATCTCACCTTGCAATCAAAGGAATGGTTTATTGTTTATCTGAATTAATGACAAGGAGTAACGTCCGTGCCAACTAAGTAACAAATATTATGTGAAATAATATTATGTGTACAGTTCTTTCTTTATGCGATAGATAGACAGATTTTTTATCACATAAAACGTTATATTTAATGGATACTCGCATTTAAGAAGGCTTTCAGTTTATCTACATATAAAATTATGTTAAATTCTTTAGTCTGTCCGTCAGTCAGTCAGCCAGTCAATCAGTTAAGTGCCAAACGTGATACACGCTTTGGGCGATCATGTCTCGAAAGTGACATGACTGACTGGACAGAAGGTCATCCCGCAGTAGGTTGCCATTGCTTTTTGCTGTAGATTGGTTGCCACCCAAGGCTATAGAACCCAATCTGTTCTATTATTTAACCCATAACTTGAAGGAAAAGAAATAGATTATATTACGTTATTTTATTAAGCATAATTAGTGGGGGATCAGTTTATTACTTCATAACAATAGAAAACCGATCCCCTATTGTATGTTTACTTGAAGTTAAATTATGTTTCCAACTATTATATTCAGTCAGACAATTAAGTGCCATACGTGATGCACGCTTTGGGTGATCATGTATCGATAGAGACATGACTGACTGGGCAGAAGATTATCCCGTAGTAGGTTGCCATTGCTTTCTGCAGTAGATTGGTTGGAGGGAAGAGATGGATTAATACCTTTCCCAAGGATATTTGTACGTAAGTGAATGCAAGGAATTCAACTAGAATTCGAAATCGGCGATCTCTTGTTCCGAGTCGATATCCACTGCACCACAACGCATGTTCGTCAGTCCCACCCCCCACCACCTAAAATAGCCACTAACTGAAACTAGATTTTGGGGAGAAGTAGAAACCAAAAACGTCATGGGGTACAAATTACAGTTGGTCTTACTAGGGTGTCTAGACTTGAACAATGTTTTTTATTATTATTTAACATACAAAATACTCCCAGTATTTGAAAAATAATTTAATGATTAAAATAGCAAATAATTATTTAATGAAAAAGCAATTTTATTTTTTAGTTGTCGTTTCTTTAAGATTTCATTGACAAGAATCCAATTCATTTGCGAGAACTATGAACAAACCACAAGGTCAAACGCTTCAGGAAGTTGGAACTTGGCACTAGAAGTAAATATTTATGCATGACCAGTTCTATCTTGCTTGCTGAAGTGCAAAAAAATATTGGGGTAAATTTTCGTTGTAAGTCCCGTCGCTTTTTCCCTTCAAATTTATCCAAAATAGCATTTATCCAAAATGTATATGCTGAACTCAAATCCACTGTTAGTTATTGAAGAAACTTACCTTTTTTATCTAACTGTCCATAAAAAAAACGAACTATATCTTGCACTTTTTCTCTCCCGTAACTCTCACGAAGCCATGTAATTAACGGACTGCGCATGTGATCGAACTTTGACAGATTTTTCTTCATTTTCTGATACTTCCGGCGATGTATTTCCGGAAATTAAAGTAATGCGCTATTGTATTTCTACACTTGTTACTCTCAGGACAGGAAGTACATCGGCGGAAGTTTCAGTAAAGGAAGAAAATGAGCCAAAATTCGACAAAAAATTCTGACTACGTAGAACATCATTCTGCAGTTAATTACATGACTTCATGAGTTATGGGAGAGAAAAAGTACAAGATATAGTTTTTTTTTTTTATGGATTTTCAAAGCAAAAAAGGTAAGTTTCTTCAGTAAGTAATTGTTGATTTGAGTTCAGCATATACACACGGAAATAATGCTATTTTGGATAAATTTGAAGGGGAAAACCGTCGGTACATAAAACGAAAATTTACCAAATATTCTTCGCTGTTAAAAAGGAAAAAGAAAAAAAAACTCTTAAAACATATAATTTACCATGAAGTCTTATAAAATTAAGTTAAAATTAAAGAAATTATTAAACCAAAGTTAATTCAAAGTATTTTCCCAAACAAATCAGCTTATTCAAATTTCTTCTACAGGCTTACGAATTTGAACAAAACGTAGAGCTTGTAAACCTCAACAAAAGAGTTAGTGATAACACCGTGAAGATTTGAACACACGTCAGTATGTTGCAAAACATTTCTAGTTTATTAAATAGCATATTTATTTAATTTCGTCTATCAGCTTGAATATTTGAGAAATATCATTAAAGAAAATGTTTTTCTCTCCTGCAGGATTTAAACCAGAGGAAGCCACTGTTAAGCCCGTCACGCCTAAAGCAACCTGGCCATGAAGAGCAGTCGGTCAGGTGAGGCAAAATTTAATGCCTTAAATATTTATTCTAAAACTCCCTTTGCGTTTGAATATGAAACTGAAGATATAAAAAAACTTCGAAATATTCTCTGACAGGAAAAGTTTCGTACGCAGATAATTATTCTTTAATAAGATTTCTCGAACATTCAGACAGACAGATAAATAAATATATTGTTTAATAAATAAACGAAGCTCCTATTCGAATACGATTATCCACAAAAAATGTTTAAAATGATAAAAATCTGTCGAATTAATAAAATATCAATTCATAGACAGATTGTAAGGAAGAAAAATCTAAGAATTGCTGCTGATGTGGACTTAATAGTTCTAATGTAATATATTACCTTGAACGGCAAAGATATGATTGACAAATATATTTGGCTGTGGATGGCGTCGGCGGAACAAAAATAACTTGAAAGACAATAAGCGGCAAAATATGATTGACAAAAATATCCGGCTGTTGATGGTGGTAGCGGGGTGCAACATCAAAGGCAAAAACACAGGCGACAACCGGCTTAAAAGGCGATAGCTGGCGAAGATGATTAACGGATGTATCTTGTCGTAGATGACATCTGTTAAACAACAACCCAAAAAAGCTAAAATACCTAGGAATTTTAGGGTTATATAAGTCTGGGGTTATATAAGTCTGGGTGAAGACAGAAGAGGAAGAGAAGAGAGAGAGACAGAGAGACAGACAGAGAGAGAGAGAGAGAGAGAGATTCCAACTAACTGAAGGAGCAGAGACTGGATAACTACTCCCCAACGGCTTCCTCGTATGTGTGCGATCTCTTTTCGGTTACACTCCTACTCCACATAACAGTCACCGACGAAAAAAATAAAAATATAAGATAATATTTTTATATATACGTGTTCCCCGTTGTCTGTCAAGATATCGTTGTTTGTCCAGAGAGCTAACGGAGTTATATAACACTAAGTTGCCAGCTTAAATTTCCTCACTGAAGAAGATTTCAAACAACAGAGATATGATTCTACAGAAGGATGCTGAGATTACCATCGGGAGAACCGTTAAGCAACTACGAAGTTTTAATGAAAATATTAACAAAAAAAGGATACTGATATTTAGAATCAGAAACAAACAATTAAAATGATCGCCAAGACCCGCAGAAAAAAAGCTTGGCGAATTTAACACTCACAGGACAAGTGGAGAGGAGGTAGAAATCACGTTACCTACCAAACGAGATTGTGTAAATAGATGGTAGAGCCTAAACTGCGTTGGGTAGTAAGGAGATAAACATTATTTAGAACTACAAAGAATAGGAAATTGTAGAGAGCCATGATCACCTCCGTCCTGAAAGAACATATTACATAGAAGAAGGCTTACGGCCATATCACGTTGAATACACCGGTTCTCGCTCGATCACCGAAGTTAAGCAACGTTGAGCCTGGTCAGTACTTAGATGGGTGACCGCTTGAGAATACCAGGTGCTGTAAGCGTATAGTGACGGATATGCGTACTTACGGCTATATCACGTTGAATACACCGGTTCTCGCTCGATCATTGAAGTTAAGCAACGTTGAGCCTGATCAGTACTTAGATGGGTGTACCGCTTGGGAATATCAGGTGCTGTAAGCGTATAGTGACGGATATGCGTACTTATGGCTATATCACGTTGAATACACCGGTTCTCGCTCGATCATTGAAGTTAAGCAACGTTGAGCCTGATCAGTACTTAGATGGGTGACGGCTTGGGAATACCAGGTGCTGTAAGCGTCTAGTGACGGATGTGCGTTGTGGTGCAGTGGATATCGGCTCGGAAAGAGAAATCAGTGAGCCGAATTCGAATTCCAGTTGAATACCCTGCATTCACTTAAGCACTGGTACCCTTGAGAAAGCTATTAATCCGTCCCTTCCCTCCAGTTATGGGTTAAATAACAAGGGTTGGACTTGGGGACCCTGCCCTTAAAAGCAAATTTCAATGAATCTTGATACTCGAAAAGTATAATTAGACACAAAAATTTATATAAAAACAACAATAAATTGTTGAAAAGAAAAAGGTATAAATAAAATTTAGTTGGCAATAAATGACCCGCCGAGGTTGATATGCCATATAAACAAAACAACCAACATAGAAGAAGGTAGGAGGAAAGGTTTTGCTCTCATCGTTTGGTTAATAGCAATATTACTGTGAAGACATTGCATAATAAAATCTGACACCGTGTTATATTCGGAAACGGCTTGATAACGCATGCGCGTTAACTTCGCACGCACACCAGGAGTTCACGGCCTTATCTCCGTTTACGCTGCGCAACCCGAGATAACCTGTAAATAAATCTGTAATAAGCTTTTATACTTGTGTGTCTGGCAGCTTTTAAAGCATTAAGAATATCAGCAAGCACTCCTGCTCTATTGTGAAAGCAAGGCGTGATGTGTCAATAAAAACACCTAAAACATGTAACTTGCTAATTTTATTGTTGTATGTTTTGTGCCATGCGCAAAAAGAGAGACTGGAGAAAGTTATGAGATAAAGTCTCCTTAAGAGCAAAACTGCGCCTCCTTGAATTCACTTTTTCAAACGACCGGAAGTGGAAAGAAAATATCGAATCTATGGATGCATTTAAGGCGAGTTATTTTGAGTCTCCGTGTCTAGCCAGAATGTTTTTCATTCCAGAATCCATTTTGCATATTTATAAATCTACAATTCAACCATTCATAGAATACTGTTGCCATATTTGGTCGGACACTCGCTATAACTCCCCGCTATTCATCTCGATTAAAAACAATCCCATGGGAAGACGGAAAAAACATCTTTTTTTTTTTTTTTTAAATCATATCACCCCAAGCAAGGCGGAAATGCCACTGATGTGCAGGGGGCTATGTGAAAGTGAAAAGATTGAAAAAGAGAAAACCAGAAACCACATCCTAAACAGGGAACAAGGGATGAGCCTCTTCACCTGTTCAATAGACGTAGGTGGAGTGTGAACCTAATAGACACTGCTGTGATTATAGCGAGAAAAAGTATGAAAAAAAATATTCAAAGTGAAAAGCCATTACATTTTGACTTGTCAAGTCAAATTGTACTTTGTAATAACATTTCTTTGTCTTAAATGTTCCTTTAACTCTTATCATCTTGGTTTTCTCAATTTTACAAATGGACAGGTCTCATATTCCAATCGCTATGGTACATTTTATTACTAGAGTTCGTATATTTTGCATAATTTTTATAATAATTGGCAGGTTTCGTCAATTCTTTTTTATGTTCCGCAACTTTCACGATGTGAGCGATCAACGCTCTCCACGACTTCCTATCCTTTTTAGCTCTTAGTAATGTTTGTCTCTTTACTATCCCCCCCCCCAGTCTTTGTGCTGCCATCTATTTTTACAAACTTATTTTCCTCTGTTTTTTTACCTGCACTAACTCCTGTGAGTGTTACATTCCCCTTTTCCCCATTGTGTGTCCTTTAATTTTCAACTGACACTTGTTGATTTGCCAATCTTCTTCTTCTATATGCCCTGTCCTTTCAGGACGTAAGGGATCATGGATTTCCACATCTCCCTATCCATGGTGGCCCTTAGCACGCTTGCTCCTGTTACACCATGCAACCCTCGTTCCATCATCCACCTGATTAGTTCCTTCAAATATGTTATCCATTGCTTTCCCTTCTGTCTAGGCTGTTAGTATCAGGTTCCCCGAGTCCACTTTCCTCAATGCATGTCCCCGGAATTTCAGCTGTCTTTCCCTGATTAGGTAAGAGATGAACGATGATATCCAACAACTTATTTACCTTCCTTTATTTTACTAAACACAATCCCTCTAACATTCTGAAGATGAGATTTTAATCTCGAAATATTAATGTATAACAAATAGGTGATATCCAACAACTTATTTACCTTCTTTTATTTTACTAAACACAAGCCCTCTAACATTCTGAAGATGAGATTTTAATCTCGAAATATTAATGTATAATAAATAGGTGATATCCAACAACTTATTTACCTTCCTTTATTTTACTAAACACAATCCCTCTAACATTCTGAAGATGAGATTTTAATCTCGAAATATTAATGTATAATAAATAGGTGATATCCAACAACTTATTTACCTTCCTTTATTTTACTAAACACAAGCCCTCTAACATTCTGAAGATGAGATTTTAATCTCGAAATATTAATGTATAATAAATAGGTGATATCCAACAACTTATTTACCTTCTTTATTTTACTAAACACAATCCCTCTAACATTCTGAAGATGAGATTTTAATCTCGAAATATTAATGTATAATAAATAGGTGATATCAAACAACTTATTTACCTTCCTTTATTTTACTAAACACAAGCCCTCTAACATTCTGAAGATGAGATTTTAATCTCGAAATATTAATGTATAATAAATAGGTGATATCCAACAACTTATTTACCTTCCTTTATTTTACTAAACACAAGCCCTCTAACATTCTGAAGATGAGATTTTAATCTCGAAATATTAATGTATAATAAATAGGTGATATCCAACAACTTATTTACCTTCCTTTATTTCACTAAACACAAGCCCTCTAACATTCTGAAGATGAGATTTTAATCTCGAAATATTAATGTATAATAAATAGGTGATATCCAACAACTTATTTACCTTCCTTTATTTTACTAAACACAAGCCCTCTAACATTCTGAAGATGAGATTTTAATCTCGAAATATTAATGTATAACAAATAGGTGATATCCAACAACTTATTTACCTTCTTTTATTTTACTAAACACAAGCCCTCTAACATTCTGAAGATGAGATTTTAATCTCGAAATATTAATGTATAACAAATAGGTGATACCCAACAACTTATTTACCTTCTTTTATTTTACTAAACACAAGCCCACTAACATTCTGAAGATGAGATTTTAATCTCGAAATATTAATATATAACAAATAGGTGATATCCAACAACTTGGCCCACCTTCACCTATTTTACACAACACAAGCCCTCTAACATTCTGAGATGAGATTTTAATCTCAAGAAATATTAATGTATAATAAATAGGTGATATCAAACAACATTTACCTTCCTTTATTTTACTAAACACAATCCCTCTAACATTCTGAAGATAGAGATTTTAATCTCAAAACATTAATATATAACAAATAGGTGATATCCAACAACTTATTTACCTTCTTTTATTTTTACTAAACACAAGCCCTCTAACTGTGCAGAGATGAGATTTTAATCTCAGAAATATTAATGTATAAAATAGAGTGATATCCAACAACTACAGCTACCTTCTTTTATTTTATAAACACAATATAGCATTCTGAAGATGAGATTTTAATCTCAGGGAAATATTAATGTATAATAAATAGGTGATATCCAACAACTTATTCCTTCCTTTATTTTACTAAACACAATCCCTCTGTTATTCTGAAGATGAGATTTTAATCTCAGGAAATAGTAATGTATAATAAATAGGTGATATCCAGCAACTTAATGTTACCTTCCTTTATTTTCAAACACAAGCCCTCTAACATTCTGAAGATGATTTTTATCAGAAAATATGTCTCTAATAAATAGGTGATATCCAACAACTTATTGTTACTTTCCTTTATTTACTATTTCATTCACTCCTTTCATCTAGAATGAATTTTAATTTCAGAAATATTAATGCTATGTCGTAGGTAGTATCAAACAACTTATTTACCTTCCTTTATTTTACTAAACACAAGCCACTCTAACATTCTGAGGGTAGAATTTTAATCTAAAATATTAATGTATAATAAATAGGTATTATCCAACGACTTATTTACCTTTGCTATTTTACTAAACACAAGCCCTCCTAACATTCTGAAGATGAGATTTTAATCTCAAAGAAATATTAATGTATAACAAATAGGTGATATCTAACAACTTATTTACCTTCTTTTATTTTACTAAACTAAACCTCTAACATTCTGAAAGATGAGATTTTAATCTGAAAATATTAATGTGTAATAAACTCTGGGTAAGTATCAACAACTTATTTACCTTCTATTTATTTCACTACTTCCCAAAGCATCAAATACAAAGATGATTTTAATCTCAATATTAATATTAAACTAGGTGATATCCAACAACATTTACCTTCCTTTATTTTACTAGCTTACAATCCCATAACATTCTAGGAATGATTTTAATCTCAGAAATATTAATGTAATAAATAGAGTGATATCCATATTTCCTTTATTATTATTTTACTAAACACCCCAATCCCTCTAACATTCTGAAGATGAGATTTTAATCTCGAAAATATTAATGTATAACAAATAGAGTGATATCCAACTTATTTACTAACATTTGCTAAACACAAGCCCTCTAATTGCAGTGGTGCAATCTCGAAATATTAATATTATAACAAACAGAGTGATAATAAACATTTTCTTCTTTTATTTTACTAAACACCAAGCCCTCTAACGACTGAAGATGAGATTTTAATCTAAGTAATGTCTTAATAATAGGTGATATCCAACAACTTATTTACCTTCCTTTATTTTACTAAACGCATTGTGACAGCCTTTAAAACTTAACCATATCATGTTTTATGTTGCAATAATCTGAAGTGTACTCTTTGTTTGTTTCTATATTGCCGTAGCTTTTTTCTTCTATGTTACATTTATAATGTTGAATCCATAGCAAAATCTACTGCTAAGAAGGTTGAGTCACTATGTCGATCCAGGATGTTTTTTTTTTCGCCTGAATCCATCCTGCATATATACAAGTCAACCATCCGTCCGTGCATGGAGTACTGCTGCCATTTATGGTCAGGTGCCCCTGCCGTTCTCCTCAGTGTTCTTGACAGGCTCCAAAGTAGAGTCTGTAATGTGATAGGTACTGATCTGGCGGCTCGACTGCAGCCACTTCCACATCGTCGAAATGTGGCCTCCCTTTGTCTGTTCTATAAATACTTTCATGGCTTCTGCTCGGACGAACTTAAGTCACTGATGCCTCCTCAACAGGTGTTTACTCGTGCAACCAGACTGGCAACTGGGTCCCACCCATTCACAGTCAGGTTAGCCAAATGCAGACGACAATTCTACTCCTGCAGCTTCTTCTCTCGCACTTCCCGCCTGTGGAACTCGCTCCCGTATTCTTGCTTTCCTGACGGCTACAACCTCCAGAAATTTAAATGCAAAGTCAATACTCATCTACTAACCACTGGACTCTAGCTCTCTCCCCACCCCGGTATAAACTTCCCTTTCTCTCCACCTATGTATCTGTCATCGCACCTGCTTTCTCAGCTTTCTATTGTTCCTTTCTAACTAGTTTGTACTCTTCACTCTTTTCTAATTAATCTTTTTACATTTTTGTAGCCCCCTGCACATCAGTGGCGTTTCCGCCTTACTCGGGGTGAAATGATTAAAAAAAAAAATTAAAAAAAAAAATTATATAGTTACTCACGGCAGACGCTGTATATTTGCGTTCCCATTTTTCTTAAAATTTACTAGTTAAATCCATGCGCATTGAATACTGCTGTCATATATGGTCAGGCGCCCCTGCTGTTTATCTCAGTGTTCTCGACAGGCTCCAAAAGAGAACCTGTGACGTAATAGGTCCTGACTAGGCAGCACGACTCCAGCCACTTTCTTACGGGCCGGATGTGGCTTCTCTCTGTCTATTCTACGAATATATTCATGGCTTCTGCTCACTGGTGCTCCCATCACTGGAATTTACTAGTGCAACCAGACTGGCAACAAGGTCCCACCCACTTACAGTTAGATCAACCAAATGCAGCCGTCAATTCTACTTCATCAGCTTCTTTTCTCACACTTCCTGCCTGTGGAACTCCCTTCCGTATACTTGCTTTCCTGATGGCTACAACCTCCAGTAATTTAAATGCAATGTCAATACTCATCTCTTATCCATTTGACTCCAGTTCTTTCTACATCACCCTTTATATCTTGTTCTTTTTTTTTCTACCTTCGCAACTGATATCCCACCTGTGTTCACATCCTTCTCTTGTTCTTTCTCTGACACCCGATGTGGCTGGTTCGTCTTTCTCTTCACAATCCTCTTGTCTAAGCTTTTACTCTTATGTAGCCCCCTGCGCATCAGTGGCGTTACCACCTTGCTTGGGGGTGAAACGATTAAAAAAATGTTTCTTCTATAGTATTTTCAGCACCCCTCTCTAGAATCACTCCTCATTATTTTGCTTTTCATTCGATGTTCTAATTTATGAATTTATATATCACGAAATTCCAAATTGCTACAAAATGTGGTTATCGAAAACAAGAACTTATACTGTAGGTATTGAGAATAAACGATATATAGATTAGAGTGTGGTATTAAGTACCTCTAAAATATCGATTTTCATCGAAACATTTGAGTCAGTACCAGATAATCTTTTTTGCGTATAGGTAATTCATGCATCGATATCTGCGTTAATTTGGTATATTTGGCCCCCCAAAAATGAAAATCTTCATAGTTGTGATATAGTGTACGTGGAGTTGTTTTATATAAAGATGAACTCGGAAAAAAAGTAGGGAAAGAGAGGACAACCCACTGATACTATATATATATATATATATATATATATGAAAAAGTACTTTTCCACGAAAGATATGCCTGTGAGCAAAACATCTTATAAAACACATCATCTCACTGGATTTAATGTCTTAGATTTCTTTTCGTTTTTTACCTGTTCATCATTCTACGAATCATTTCGCCTGTTATACTTTTTTATTTTTTATTTCTGGTTTTGAATGGCATCTCTTACGGATATGAGTCGTCCTCCACACCTTGTTAGGATGCAATGTTTCTCTGGAGGCCACGTATAACCTCCGGGGGTGGGGGACAATAAATACACATAAATATATAGATGTGAGAACTATTAGAGAAAAAAAAAGACGATGACGACGACGAAGAAGAAGAAGGCAAAGATGGAGTAAACGAAGAAGATGAAGAAGAAAAAGAAAAGGATGGAAAAGAAGACAAAATTGACAAGCTACCTGTAAAAATAAAGATTCCTTGCGGGCTTAATTTCATAAACCACAGGGAAAACATCTCTTTCGCACATACCTATTCGTATTTTGTCCCCTATATATATATATATATATATATATATATCTGCGGATTGATATATATATATATATATATATATATAGGGGAATATATATATAAGTGACTTGTGTGTGTGTACCAAAACCATGACATAGCTAAAATGCTAAAATACATATATATAAATATATATAGGGGGGTAAGTATGTGTGTGTGTGTGTGTGTGTGTGTGTGTGTGTGTGTGTGTGTGTGTGTGTGTGTGTGTAAATTCTCATGATTTTTTTTCCTTCTGACTTGACTCTTTCAAGTTTCACATTCTCGTATGTTTAACTTAAAGGCATTTTATGTGTGTTAGATTTTGAGATGACATTTTACAACTTGGAGACTGCACCAGCCATTGTCCGCTGTGACAGCAGGCGTCCAATGAGATTTCTTGTCATAATTCCTCGCGGGATGGAAGACGGTCGCACCATTGCGATCACGGTTCCTGGTATCGTACGAGCTAAGATTTTACCAGCGAGTGGGCAGGGTTTCATTTTGTCGCCATTTTGTTTTTCTTTCTTTTTCTTTTTTTAATATTATTTTTTTTTTTTGCTCAATTTTGATTCTAGATTCAATTTCGACGTGACGCTATGGCTTTGAATTACTATTTTTTGTCAGAATTTTTTTCTCTACCTATCTACATTAGTTCACATCTATTTCCCTAAAAAGTTTTCAGAAATTTATATTCAGTAATCACTTTCTCTGTACGTTGTGGCGCAGTGGATATCGGCTCTGAACGAGAAATCAGAGAGCCGAGTTCGAATTCCAGTTGAATTCCTTGCATTCACTTACGCGCGAATATCATTGGGAAAGGTAATAATCCGTCTATTCATTCCAGTTATGGATTAAACAACAGGACAGATTGGGTTCTATAGCCTTGGTTGGCAACCGGTCTACCGCAGAAAGCAATGGCAACCTACTGCGGGATAATCTTCTTCCCAGTCAGTCATGTCTCTTCCGAGACATGATCGCCAAAGCGTGTATCTCGTATAGCACTTAACTGAGTGAATATAATAGTTGGAAACATAATTAAATCTTTTACTGGATACAAAGTGGGAGATCGGTTCTCTATTGTTTTAAAGTAATAAACTGATCCCCCACTAATTATACTTAAGGAAATAACATAATATAATCTATCTCTTCTTCCTCTAGCTATGAGTCAAATAAGAGGACAGATTGGGTTCTATAGCATTGGTCGGCAATCAGTCTACCGCGGAAAGCAATGTCAACCTACTGCGGGATAATCTTCTGCCCAGTCACTCATGTCTTTTTCGAGACACGATCGCTCAAGCGTGTATCACGTATGGCACGTAACTGAATCTCTCTCTCTCTCTCTCTCTCTATATATATATATATATGGATAGAGAGAGAGAGAGAGAGAGAGAGGCAGAGAGAGAACCTTATATATATATATAATTTTAATATATTATTTAGATTAAATTATATATATATATATATATATATATATATATATATATATATATATATATAAAACTATGTGTTCCTATCCTTGTCTATTCTTAACTCTCTATGTCTCTCTCTCTCTCTTTATCTGTCTCAGTCTGTTCATGTCCTTTTCTCTCTCTATTTACTTATCTTAGTCTGTTTATATATATATATATATATATATATATAAACATATATATATATATATATATATATATATATATATAAAGACCCAAGGTTTTACGATTTTGAGTTCCCTGGCACTTATATTTTTTTTTATAAACAGTGCTCAACACAATGAATATTGTAGAGCATAATATAATCATATAATTATGAATTAAAGTACCTAGCGACACGGAAATTTCTATGTTTCTCGAGATACAGGAATTTCCGTGTGCAGGTTTCATTGAAAATGGCAGACAAGGTATAATCATTAAGTTTTATATATATATATATATATATATATATATATAAGTTTTCATTTGTTCTTATGACTTTTTTCTTTTCAGAACTCAATTCACCTTTGATAATGGCTAAAGGCGGAGTTGAAAACGCTCGAAAAAACAAAACCCTCGGACAATTATATAATTTGAGTTCCGAAAAGAAAAAATCAAAGGAACACAAAAAATATATATGTAAAAATTAAGAATAATACCTTGCCTATCATTTTCAATGAAAACCTTCATAAAAGTGACATTGTTACGTCCGTAAACTATATACACTACTGGCCATAATTATTAGGCCACCCCAGTTTTTTAAAAAAATTATGTATTTCATACTATTTTTAGTATTTATTACCATGTGGATAATTCTAAATGAAAATAGAATGGTTCTTTTGTTATTATTACTTTGCAAAATTTTACAAGACAAATAGCGACAATTTACCCATCGCATCCTTTAGATTATATATATATATATATATATATATATATATATATATACTACCGGTCATAATTATTTGGCCACCCCAGTTTTTTAAAAGAAATGATTTATTTCATACTATTTTTAGTATTTATTGCCAAGTGGATAATTCTAAATGAAAATAGAATGGTTCTTTTGTTATTATTACTTTGCAAAATTTTACAAGACAAATAGCGACAGTTTACTCATCGCACCCTGTAGATTTCATATATATTTATATAGATATATATATAAACTACCAGCCATAATTATTAGGACACCTCAGTTTAAAAAAAATGATGTTTTTCCTACTATTTTTAGTATTTATTTCCACGTGGATAATACTAAATGAAAATAGAATGCTTCTTTTGTTATTATTACTTTGCAAAAATTTAAAAGACAATTAGCGACAATTTACCCATCGCACCCTGTTGATTATATATATATATATATATATATACACACTACTGGCCATAAATTTTAGGCACCCCAGTCTTTTAAAAGAAATGATGCATTTCATACTATTTTTATTATTTATTGCCAAGTGGATAATTCTAAATGAAAATAGAATGATTCTTTTGTTATTATTACTTCGGAAAATTTTACAAGACACGGAAGCAAAGATGGAGAGAAAAAATTGTCTCGCGCGATCCAATGAAGCAACATTCTTACAAGCTAACGTACCAATGGATTCAATATTGTCTTTTCACTTCATTTCAGCTGAGAACGTTAGCCCGAGAACACACAACGTGCCACTTTCCTGGAGGTTAGCATCAGCCAAATAATGGAAGAAAGAGAGGAGTATCTCAGATGATTAATAGAGAGTATTTTAGATCTGGAGGAATTAAAATTAACAAACCAGTTTTTG
This sequence comes from Ascarosepion bandense, assembly GCA_037127315.1. Classification (NCBI taxonomy): domain Eukaryota; kingdom Metazoa; phylum Mollusca; class Cephalopoda; order Sepiida; family Sepiidae; genus Ascarosepion; species Ascarosepion bandense. The sequence continues at coordinate 1,771,732 of JBBBDQ010000377.1, read as the reverse complement.
ACTTAGTCAGCATCGGACTTGAGGTCGTTTTGGACATCGGCTGCCAATTTGATCTTCTCGAACTGGTCAGTCTTATTATTGAAAAAAAAAATTGCTGTGTTATCAGCGCATATAACAAGTTGAGTATTGATGCCACCAGCAAGAGTATTTATGAAAATTAGAAACAAAGTAGAACTATTGGTTTTGCGTTATATATATATATATATATATATAGCCATCCGCAGACAGATCTGCTTCGCTGTATCACAGCTCATCAGTACGATTAGACAGTTGATTGCTTTTTACCCAGGATTGAAACACGACCGAATTGGCGTCAGTCGGCGATTCTACCTCTAAGCTACAGGCGCTCGGTAGAAGGAGGTAGACTTTTAGCGTGTATATTATCATTATACACGCCCAATAGCTGAGAGTGTTCTAATTCATTGCTGAATGAACGATGCATAATATATATATATATATATATATATATATATATATATATATGATTATGTAGTTATGAATTAATTCATAAAAATATAATTATATTAAGCTCTATAATATTCATTATATTGAGCACTGGTCATAATAAAATAAATGCCGGAGCACTCAAAATGGTAAAATCTTGTGTCCTCTTCCAAAAATCTCAATCTTAAATTTATTTATTTGATTTAACAGAGTAATATAATTTAGAAAAAAATTAGATATTTTACAATTTCATGAGTAATACGTATTTCACAGCCGATAAAAAAAAAGCCTGCTCGTCAGACAAACAAAAATACAGCGGTTAACTGTACATATATATATATATATATATATATATATATATATATATATATATATATTAGAATTTATATCTGTATTCCTTCCAGGAAATCGAAAGCTGATCGACAAGACTGGCGTGAATCTAACTTCCGAAGGTGCAATGTCAAGCGGTCTGGATAAATCAAGAGTATTGTGCTTTGGTACTGCGCCATTGTTAGCAAGTTGACTTTCTTTACAAATGTTTACTTACATTTTTCCTCGCTTCTTTATTTTCCTATTTTTTTCTTAATGTTTCTTTCCTTGTCTTAGTACATCTTCCCTCGTTCCTTTAAGAATTTGTTGTTCCCTTCCGTTCCATATATTTTCATTCCTTCAGTCATTCCTGACCCTCTTTTTTTTTTACTTAATTTGTCCTTTGTTTTCGTCTTTTTTCTACATTTTCTTGGCTTTAAATTTATTTTCCCTGCTTACCTCTTTCCTTCCTTCTTTTCTTCAATTATTTTTTCATTACTTTCACTTTATTTATGAATTAAATATCTCCTTTCTTTTGATATCATTCGTTCATTCATCTATTTTCTTTCCGCTTTATCTTAATGAATTTTTTTCATTCTTTTTTTTTTCTAATATTACTTCCTTTTTAGTAAATCTTTCCTCCTGTATCTTTTTTTTCTTTGAATAATATCTTTCACCCTTTTCGTTTTCGTAGCTATCTTATTCTTGTCTTTCATTTTATATTTCCTGTATACCACCTTTCTTCATTTTCCCTTTTTCTTTCTTTTTTTCTTTTATCTCATTTATTTATAAATAAAAGTTCTTCCTTCTTTAATTTGCTTCTACTTTCTTTTCTTTCACACTTAATTTCTCGTTTCGTTCTTATCTAAACTCCCAATCACTCAAAACGAGGCTGCAAATCCAACTGACTGGCGACACCAAACGTACAATAAAAGGCACCAAATTTCTGTCCGTATTCTGTGTCAAGTGCTAATCAGTGGTCACTTTCATGTTCTCCTTACTTTTCGAAACGTGTCCTTCATCATTCAGGCTAATTACCTAAAACTAACATCGACAGACTGTCAAATTCTACACTCTTTCAGATAAAATCATTCCTATTGTCCGAACAGCTTGCCACCATACAATGTCCTCCAATTCATGCCACTGTTTAACGTTTCAACTTCCGGAACGCCTTGGGATTTTCTTGTCCGCGGACCATAAGTGTTGTTCTTGTCCGAGTTCATTCAGATATTGACATCACATATCCGATAAGACGAAATATTGGAACTATGAAAGCTATTCACAACGTGAAAAATAATTTAGCATGCACTGCAGAACTTTTAAGTGAAATTTCAAATTCAGAAGATTGTCAAATGCAGTTATTTTAAAACAATAAAAAAAGTGCAGAACAGAAATGGAAAAAAAGAAATTCCTTAAACCCACTAGCTCAGCAATTCACAGCTAGAGCCAGACATGTCATGTTCACGGTGAAAAATCATTCCGATTCCCTTCGTATTACTTTGCTGAGGAGTAAGTTCCACCCAGACAGCTTATTTTTCTTGAACTGTTACTTTGTGGAACTGACTCTTGGGGCGATGTTTCCCTGACTACCAAAATCCTTGACACCTTTAAGCCCAGGTTCAACCGATATGAATCCGACACATCCTTCATAATATTAACTTCTTATGACCTTCTTATGACCTTCTTATGACCTTCTTCGTTTCGCATATAACATTCTTACTCAGTAATCTTTTTTCTTGTGTAAACATTGAGTCTTAAATTGCCTAAACAAAATTAAAATAAAAACGGACCAAGTGTTACGCACACGTACATACACGCATATAAATAATTTACCAGATGTGTAACATGTGTAAAGAAAACTACGTGAGAGAATACACACACATACGCACTTATATATATATATATATATATATATATATATAGTACAGCGATTCTTTAACCTTGAAATATATAGTAAAACTACAATTTAGGTACATCCAGTCATTTTTCGTCATTTTTCTATACCTAAATTTAAATTTAAATTTTAAAAATAAATAAGTTATATTTACGCTTTAAAATTAGTTTTAATTGAAAGCCAAAGGATTAAATTTAGTAATTCCAGCATGAAAATACCCTGGTGTATTTTAAACCAAAATTATATTGATCGGAATCAAAAATTTTCTAAATTTAAAAAAAAAAGCTTTTAAAATTTCAAATTTTCAGATATTTTTCATCATTTGCTAACAGAAGCCAATTCTCGGTTTAAAAAAATCTTACAAAAATAAAATTCACCTCGCTGACACATCATTTTATTCAAATTACTGAATTTAAACTTACTTTAAGTTGACTTGAAACAAGTTTCTCAATTACGCATCCTTGTTATCACATCTCCCACCGCCTTACCAGGAGGCGGTAATGATATGATTTTTACAGTATGGAAGACGAATTTAGTATAAATCTTATTCATAGAAATCGTTTTTTAATTTTTAACAATGTTAAAATTAAAAATTTAACACAGTTTTCAGCAATTATCCAATATTTTCTGGAATTTTAGTTAGTTTAGCTTTGTAGGCTTACGTTTGAGCATGTTTTATGAAAAAGAAAAATTAAAATAATATAAAACTTTCTTTTAAAATATTTTACAATCTAATAATGAAAATAACAGCAGAAGTAACTCAATAATTTATTCAATGTTATGGCAATTATTAATTTTTATTTTTATATCTGTTTTTCATATTCTTTTTAAGTACCTCTACAAATTGTGAATTTCACATTTTTTTAACAAAATTAAAAAATTAGGAATTAAAATGTAAAATTTGCTTTAAATGTTTAAGGAATGACTTGCAAAACAGGCTGTTGAATTTTATAAACGTCTTGAAGAGACTTAAATCAGAATCAAAGTGCGGTTTCTGTCGTTTTCCATGTAAAGGGAATAATCCAAAACACTTGTTAACTTTTAAAATCAACACGACCCCTTGTTATGATCCCTATGAAACACCGTACTTAATAAAAATTAACATATTTACACAGAAAAAAATTACTTATTTTAAAAATATAATTGGTGAACGATTTTCATTAAACTTTTCCAATTTTCATAGGCAATATAATCATCAATTCTTAAATAAAAAAAATTAGTTCTCTAAAAGATTTTTAAAATATTTGTAAAACTTTATGAATTATTATAATAAAAAAATGAAAACAATTCTTTTAAAATTTTATTAGCAATCGAATTTTTTTCTTCAGATTATAATGTCATTCATTATTATTATTTATTCCAGCAATTAAAAGCAAATTAAATTAAATTGCATCAGAGTTTTATTGCATTTTTTATTTTACTCTTCGGAGCAGATTTTCGGATAGTATCGTAAAATTTAAAAAAAAAAATTGATCATTCATATTCCTCGATGAGTCCTGCGTTTAACTAATAAAAAAATAGTTTATTAAAATTTCATGGATTTACGTGGAGAGGAGAATAACATGGTTTAAAAAATATTTTCACCAAAATTTTTGAAAAATAATAATTTCAAAAATAATTTCATTCATTTGTGAAGGAGTACTGAAAGTTTCATTAAAATCCGACAATTATTTGATTTTTGCGAGAATTTCCAAACTAATGTGTTTTTCACTGAAAAAAGTGAGTTATGTAATTTACGTGATCCATTGTAAGCTGTCGTAACATTTTCTGCAACGCTAACTCAAATCAAAACGAGATTTTCTGCCAAAATTTCGAACATATTAGAAGAGATTAAAAATTTGAAAAAAAAAATTACTTTGATCTTTCCTCTTAATAATATTACAAACATTTTGATATTACAAACATTTTGACTAACTAAAAAGTTAGTTTTATTAAGTTTTGGACCTTTTTATTCATACTATGCTGTTTTTTTGCGATTTAATGGAGCTACCTAACTACATTATTTCAAACAAGGTTTACTTCTTTTTCAGTGAACTTAACACAACGTTTATCTATGAACCTCATAGCCTTTATCCCATAGTAGAAGCCTTGCAAGCTTCTCACTATTGTATCGATATCAAAAATGTTTAAATGATTTCCATTCCTTAGTCCCACCAGCTGAGATCTTCATAACTGGGATTTGATATGCTTTTGTTCCAGTAGTAAATCAACCCCATTCCATTCCTGTTACTTTGCTAAGGATGAAGTTCCACTCAGACCTCTCTCACCGGCGTGACGTAGCCTCCCAGTGCCTCTTCTACAAGTACTTTCACGGCTTCTGCTCCGATTAACTTAGGTCATTGGTGCCGCCTAGGTACGAATTTACACGAGATACTAGATTAGCAACTAGGTCCCACCCTTTTACATTGAAACAAATAAGATGTAACCGTAATTTCTACTCCAACAGCTTCTTTTCTCGCGCTTCCCGCCTGTGGAATTCCCTTCCACATGCCTGCTTCCCCGACGGCTACAATCTCCAGGAGTTTAAATGTAAGGTCAATAGACACCTCCTAACACACTAACTTGCATCTTAAACACTCTCACCATCTAACCAACCCTCATTCTTGGTACCCTCACCCTCCTTCTGACATTTCCTATATCTAACCATCCTTTTCTCATCACTTCTCCGACCCTATGTAACCCCCTGCGCTATAGTGGCAGTGGAATGCCTTGCTCGGGGTGAAACGATTAAAAAAAAAGACAGCTTATTCTTAGTAAATTGTTACTTTGTGAAACAGACTCTTGAGGTGGTGTTTCGTTGACTACCAAAAACCTTAACATCTTTAAGTTCAGGTTCAACCGACATCTTTCCGACACATCCTCATAATATTAAATTTTTCTCACCTTCTTTGCTTTGCTTATAACAATCTTAGTCAGTAATCCTTCTTTCTTGTGCAAACATTTTCTTGTATTGTGTAAACGAATTATCCCTTATCCTACAGACGAAGCATTGCAACCTGTTCACTGTTATATCCTTATTAAAAATGTAACTCACTCAGTATCATCCTCTATTTCGAGTGGCTAAATTTTAAAAAAAAAATCTTTTATTTGCTTTGGGAATTTTAATTAGTAGACATTTTTACTGCTTTCTGAGCAGGTGGCTTTTTTTTCTATAATCATATCACCCCAAGCAAAGCATTTTACTACCGCTGTTTTGTAAGGGGTTACAAAGGAGGAAAGTTATAAGAAAGTGTGACAGGTTATAGGGGGTTTCAGGAAGTGGGTAAGAGAAGGATGAGAATACTGATGATAGAGGAGTGGACAGAGAAGAGAGCATGAGTGAGAGGATGCAGGTTAGTAAGATAAGAGATGAATATTGACTTTACATTTAAATTCTTGGAGATTGTAGCTGACGGGGGAACAAGTAAATGGAAGGGAATTCCACAGGCGGGAAGTGCGAGAAAAGAAGCTGATGAAGTAGAATTTGTGTTTGCATTTTATTGGTTTCACAGTAAAAGGGTGGGACCTAGTTGCTAATCTTGTCGCTCGAGTAAATTCATATATAGGGGGCACCAGTGAGTTAAATTCAGCGGAGCACTTAAGAAACGTTATTGAAAATGCATTGTCCTATAATAGGCGGCCATATCACTTTCAAACATCAGTTCTGATCTAATCTCCAAATTTATCTGCTTTTAGCCTGCTCAGTACCTAGATGTTTGATCTCTTGGGAATACCAGTTGCCATAATGGTTGGGTGTGGTGGGTCGTGAGAAAGAGTTCATATGACCGAGAAGGAGTGCAATAAGAAGGATAGACAATATTTCACTTTTAATTAAATGAACATAAGCTTGCACATAAAGAAATTATTCTGTTATTTGGAATGTTAATATGATCATTTTGGCTTCAATTTTAAAAAATTAAAGCTAATCTAGTAAAAACTCGTGCTTTTCCAGAATACTGTATGTAATACAATGTAAAGAGTAGATGGTAGGCAGTGAAGATTATGAGGATAGGGAGGATAGATAACGATTGATTTTTGAATTGAAAAGGTTAAGATTGATGTGTTCATTTATTTATCCACAAAATAGTTGTTCTTGTAAAAAAGTATCTGATTGGAACTCTCTTTAACATTTAGAACACGGGGGAAATGAGATTGATTTAACTCTGTAGAAGTAGCTTAATTCACCCTAGCTGTAAATGGTTGAACTTGTGGATCTAAAGAGTTAGAACATCTGAGCATTTGCCATGGAAATAGCGACAGAGTCGCGATTGGCTTGCAACGTTTCATCTGTAGGGAAGAAGCTGTGTGCAAGTATACTAACTAATAATTCTGCTTGTTCCTTCCTTAGTTAGTTTCTCCGTCCGTTACGCCACTGAAGAAATATAACACACTTACTCTCTACACGAGCTTTTCCTTTCCCTCTATCTTTTCATAATATATAAACGCTACTCTCCTCAGCCTTTCTCTCACCTTTGCCAAACTAAAGGGTAGTAAAGAGTGAGAAAGTATAAGTAGAGAGTCTATAGCATTACCGTAGTAGTAGCAGCTTAAGCTGATGGTTTTAGCAGTAATTGTGTGTCTGCATATGTGTGTGTACTGTACAATATAGTAAAAATAGATAGGTTTGTTGTCGTATTCCGCGACCTAATAACGAAATTTCTGGCCTCTACACCCTTGGCCATTATTCAGTTGGCCTTTTCTGTTTACAATGGACACAGAAGTCATGATTTTTCAGTAATAAAAATGTTCTCTTTCGAAATCTCTCACAAAATAGCGTACAGTATTTTGGTTATGGTCTGTGCATACGCCGCTTAATATAAGATTACAGTAAAGTAGCTTCTATGGGCATTACTTTTATTGATATTTTAATAAAATTCCACTCTGTGTTCTCGTTATTTTATTATCCAATATCTTTATGTTTGAAGACGTTACTACCATTTGTAGTATGACAAAGTAAATTTTTTCCAGGAAATCATGATTCTCCTTCCGTGGAAATTCCACGGGTTCCGCTAGTATTAACTAAATAATGTTACAGTAGTCAAAGCAGCTGATTCAATATATTCACTCCACTTCTTGTCAGCGGAGTTTAACATCATCAATGTTGGTCGCAGCTAGAAAAGTTTCTCGGTAACCGTTATATATTATAATTCCCTGTGGAGTATGGGCCACAACTTAACCTCGTTATTGACAGAGTCCTACCATTCTAGGTATGGTTTCTGGAACAATTTGGTTTTTACAGGAGAGATTTTCTAGCCAAACTGTTCTTGAAGTCAGAGATGGTCTTCAGCTAGACTGGTTGCCAATAAAATCTATAGGTTGCTGTTTACTTTGCTACTAAGCTAATGGGGAGGTAAATTTATACCATTTCAAGCAAGCGAAAACAAACGTAACTGCATTGACTGAAATTTGATCTTTACACGCACGCTGAATCAATTAAAAGATGTTAAGTCAATCTCTAGCTCTCAATCCGATTGAAAATTGATGCAGAAAACTGAATCTGAGGATTCAGTGAAGAAACCCGAAAAACCTACATAAACGATTGAAAATTTGTCGTAAATAATGGAAAAGTATTAGCCAAGAAACACGCAAGAAATTCGTAGGCTACTACTATATTCGGAGGCTACTACTACTAATTCGTAGGCTACTACTATAAACGCCTGCACGTTGCAATTGAAAATAACGATAACGGTACGAAACAGTAATAAATGATTTAATAAAAGTATTGTCAACTTTTGCGTTATTAAATATTAGTTTTTTCTGTTTTATATTTTTATTGTTTTTTTTTAAATTCGACTGTTTGACTAAAGGCTAAAATATATGCATTATTAGCAGTAAAAGTTTCATTAATCTATGTTATTAATACATAAAGAAACATTTTTGTTATTTTTTGTAAACTTTTGCTTTGCACTATATATATATATATATATATATATATATATATATATATATATTATAATTTAGAATATGTACAAATTACAATCAATTACAAAGTGTACATTTTGTTTCGACATTGAAAGGACAATATCTCAGCGTTTACTACCTGATGAGACATTGTCATTTAAATGTCGAAACAAAATATACACTTTGTAGTAGATTGTAATTTGTACATATTCAAAATTATAATTTATAATAAAAATTCATACCTTTGGTTTTATATTGAATATATTCTTTTAAATTAATTTTTTGAACGTTGTTAATAATGTCTTCGTTCTTTATTCATTTGGATCTCTCTCTCTCTCTCTCTCTCTCTTTATATATATATATATATATATATATATATATTAATGCAGGTTTCATTGAATAATATAGACAAGTTTTGTCTATTAATTTTGTGTAGGATCCGTTCATACCGTCTGATATACTTGATGGTGATGTCGTTGAAAGACAACAAAAAATCACAGTATTTGTTGAATTTTTTATCGGGTCTAAGCTTTCGGCTCACATAAGCCATTATCAAAGAGTAAATATTAACACACAGTAAACATAGAACATTTAAGCTATTAACAATAAAGAGAATTGAATTGAAAATATAAGTCCATCCCTACCGTGGCGGATGGCCGAAGACAGTGACAAAATAGTGGCGTTGTGGTCCCTGGTCTGATTACACACATTTGAGTACGTTACTGGAAATATCGAAATTGATTGTATTCAAACCAGGTTTGAATTGTTTAATGTAGAGTGCTTCGAGGATTTTTAGTTTAGTTTATGTGAGCCGAAAGCTTAGACCCGATAAAAAATTCAACAAATACTGTGATTTTTTGTTGTCTTTCAACGACATCACCATCAAGTATATCAGACGGTATGAACGGATCCTACACAAAATTAATAGACAAAACTTGTCTATATTATTCAATGAAACCTGCATTAATGAAAAAATGCTGCCAAAATACACACAATATATATATATATATATATATATATATATATATAGATAGATAGATAGATAGATAGATAGATAGATAGATAGATAGATAGATAGATAGAACCAAACTTGGGTAGATAGATATATTGATAGATTAAAACATTAAAATTCGAACGCTTTTTCGAGTTAACGTAATTCTTAATGACTTTTTTAATCGTTCTTAAAGCTAACATTTGTGAAATTCATCGATTAATACTATTCTCTACGAATAGCATTGCTTATTGAATATAAATGCATTAAATAGAATCAATTTTTCTACTTTTTGTTAAATTTCTGAATGAATATTCGTTCATTTGTAAGAAAACATGGCTTCTTATTTACGTCTCGTTTAAATATCCCCTCGTCTAAACTCTGTGTTATCTTATCTCGCTAACGTCTACATTTATGGGCTTGAACGAACAACGAGTGTTTTTTATCGTTCATCACGAAACGTACGACCCGACACGAACAACATGAAATATACATGCAACGGAATTATACACATGTTTCTAAACTTTAAATTTAGATTTAGTTTTTATTTATTCATTTAGTTGTTATTTTATGCTTCGTTTTATGCTCATGTTTCTAATGCAACTTCCGGTCAGGAAAGTGAACCAGTCGCCACTACCGGAAGTCAATATGATCTGCTAAGGTTTATCTCGCTATGATAATGTGCAGCCTAAAATGATTTAACGATATTAGCAGAAAAAATGTAAAAGAAAGAAAGAAGAGAGGGAACAATGCAGCAGTAAAATGGGAAAGAAAAATTTAAGAAGGAAGAAACGAAGAAGAAAGAAAGAAAGAAAGAAAGAAAGAAGGTGAAAACAAAGAAAAAATGAAACAAAGAAAAGGTTAAAGGAAGAAAGAAATAAATGAAAAAAAAGAAAGAAAGAAAGAATAAAGAAAAAAGAAAAAAGAATGAAAATGAAAGAGAAAAATGAAAAAAGGATAGAAACAAAAAAATGAATGAATGATAAGAAAAGGAAAGAAAATGAAAAACCCCAAAAGAATGTAAGAAAATGAACAAAGGAAATAAACAAACAAGAATCGAATCAAACACAAGAAAGAAAGAAAGAAAGAAAGAAAGAAAGAAGAGAGAAAACAATATAGCAGTAAAATGAAAAAAGTAAGAAAGAAAGAAGAAAGAAAGAAAGAAGGTGGAAACAACGAAAAATAAAAGAGAGAAAAGATTAAAGGAACAAATAAATAAAATGAAAGAAAGAAAGAAAGAAAGAAAAAAGGAAAAAAGAAAATAAAAGGAAAAAATAAAAAAGAAGGAAAAGAAAGAAAATGAAAGGGAAAAATAAAAAAAGGATAGAAGCAAAAAAATGAATGAATAAATAGAAAAAGAAAGAAAAAAGAAAATCTTCTAAAGAGTGAAAGAAAATGAACAAAAGAAATAAACAAACAAGAATCGAATCGAACGCAGGAAAGAAAAAAAGAAAGAAAGAAAGAAAGAAAGAAAGAAAGACAAAAAGAAAGATTAAAGAAAGAAAAAAGTAAAAGAAAGAAAGTTCATCTCCACCTTTAGAAAAAATGGTTTATGAGAAATTTCAGTTTTTTAATTCCATGTCTGAAATTCCAGATGTGATGAGAATCAAAGTTGGAGTAGTAAGGGTGGGAACATGAATATAATTTTTTTTCTTTTTTCAATCTCAGCTGAATGTGGGTGGGCATGGTATGAGGCGGTATCCTGATGAACAGAATTCCCGACATATTGACCCTGGCTTATAAAAACGGAGGAAATCGACAGCACCACCAGATGCCTTCACAGAGTCTTGGAAACTGGAGTACAAGCAGGAACTGTGGTCGTTTCGGTTGAGTGACAAAGATAGGATGAATATTCACCAGAACTCAAAAACCATATTAAGTTGGTATAAGTTGGGTGCCATTGTTTAACTTGAAATACACTTCTCAAGTGAGCATGCGTATCGTTACAGCTTCATGAACACGCGTACGTGAACACAAAGACACGCCCTCTAAGTTATATATATATATATATATATATATATATATATATATATAAATGGAACTTTGTGTGTGTGTGTGTGTCTGTGTGTGTGTATCCGTTACCTATAGACTTCAAAACGGCTGAACCAATATCCTTGAAAATTTACACAGTTGTACTATAAGCGTCTGTGAGTGTTCTTAGCTACGTTTTGTGTCACCGTACCCCCGATAAATATCGAAAATCGATAATCGAAAAAATCGGGTTATAGAAGAAGTGGTATGATTTTAATCAAATTTGATACATTCATAGAAAAAGACATAAGAAACGATATTCAGAAGTTTCAAGGTTGCAGTTCTTACAACAGTGCAGAAAATCGATAATATATATATATATAAAAGGCAAGATACCGGGTCTGATCAATAAATAAAATAAATAAAAGGGTCTGATCAAAATCATTTGTTCAGCCCTTTTATTTTAGTTTTTGCTTCGGGTTTGGCTCTAAGTAGGTATAATTGTAGTTCTTAGTCTCAGCTATGATACCATTTACTCAGAGAACTTATTTAGCCTTCAAAATTCAGTTTACAAAGAAAAAACTGATTTGATATCGATAACAGAAAATCAAAATTTGACTTACATCCATTCATTTTTCTATCAGTCTACGGTTTTGCTTTAACTGGAAACAACTATTGCTTTTTAGTCTTTCGTGCCAACGTCCAAAGAGTCTGAGCTCCAGGACCATGGATTAGTTTTAAAGTTTTCATTACACCAGAGCAACGCCGGGTTACACTGCTAGTATATATATATATATATATATATATATATATATATATATATATATATATATATACTACCGGCCATAATTATTCGGCCACACCAGTTTTTAAAAAAAATGTATGTATTTCATGCTATTTTAGTATTTATTGCCAAGTGAATAATTCTAAATGAAAATAAAATGGTTCTTTTTTTAATGCTGCAAATAACATGCTATTTTTTAATCGTTTCATTCGAAGCAAGGCGGTACCGCCACTGATGCACAGGGGGCTACGTTAGAATAAAAGTTTAGTCAGAAGGAGAATGAAGAGAAAGACGAACCAGTTAGATGGTGTCAGAGAAAGGGCAAGAGAAGGACGGGAACACAGGTGTGAATACAGTTGCAAAGGTAGAGATAGATAATTCTAAATGAAAATAGAATTGTTCTTTTGTTAATACTGCACAATAACATGTGCATCAAATGAACTGTTATGGTGTCTAGTTTTTGTGATCTATTCTCCATGCTAGTCCCCTCTTCTTATTGGCTGTAAATTTTTGTAAAGTAATAATAGCAAAAGAACCATTCTATTTTAATTTAGAAGAATTATTCCCTTGGCAATAAATACTATTTTTTTTAAACTTTGGGTGGCCCGATAATTATGGCCGGTAGTATATATATACTATTTACGCTCTCACACCCTGATTGAGCCCTCTGGAAGAATGGTAGACTTTGAAAAACAGTAGCTACTTTAGCATCTACGCATAGTTCATTCAGCAATGAATTAGAACACTCTCAGCTATTGAACGTGTATAATGATAATATACTTGCTAAAAAGGTCAGAGAGCCCGTAGCTCAGAGGTAGAATCGCCAACTGAAACCAATTCGGTCGGGTTTCAATCCTGGGTAAAAAAGCAATTGGCTGTCTAACCATACTGATGAGTTGTGATACAGGGAAGCAGATCTTTCTGCGGATATATATATATATATATATATATATATATATATATATATTTCAAGAAGGTGATGGTGTGTTAGGCTGCTGGATCATGTAATTTAAATTGTGGTTATTTTGGCAGCATTTTTTCATTAATGCAGGTTTCATTGAATAATATAGACAAGTTTTGTATATTAATTTTGTGTAGGATCCGTTCATACCGTCTGATATACTTGATGGTGATATCGTTGAAAGACAACAAAAAATCACAGTAATTGTTGATATTTTTATCGGGTCTAAGCTTTCGGCTCACATAAGCCATTATCAAAGAGTAAATATTAACACACAGTAAACATAGAACATTTAAGTTATTAACAATAAAGAGAACTGAATTGAACGTATAAGTCCATCCCTACCGTGGCGGATGGCCGAAGACAGTGACAAAATAGTGGCGTTGTGGTCCCTGATCTTGTTACAGGCATTTGAGTACGTTATTGGAAATATCAAAATTGATTGTATTCAAGCCAATATATATATATATATATATATATAATTATGGTAATCATGTCTCTTTCAATCCATCACTGACTAGGCAAAAGATTTTCCCGCAGTTGCTTGCCATTTCTTTCTGCATTAGACTGGTTGCTGACAAAGGCTATAGAACCCAATCTGCCCTGCTATTCAATTCTTTTATTCAGATCAGTCAGTTAATTTCCGTACATGATACATGCGTGGGTAATCATGTCACTTTCAATCCATGACTGACTAGCCAACAAAGGATACAGAACCTAATCTATCTTGCTATTTAACCCATAACTGGAGGGAGAAGATACGGCTCAATTACCTTTCTTAGGGGTATTAGCACGTAAGTGAATTGCATAGAAATAGCACACCCGTTCATATTTCATGTAGTTGATATTTTTATGAAATTCATATTTTGTGAATTTCTTATTTCATGAAATTCATATTTTGAGTGTAATTTTGTGTTTTGTGAAAATTTATAATTTTGTGTAATTCATATAATTTTGAGACGAATAATTCATAATGTTTTGTATTTTTCGTAAATTTCATATTTTATCTCGTTCATATTTTTGTAAAATTCACATTTTATTGACTTTGCATTTCATTAACTTCATAAATTATGTACTTATTTTACTAAGCTCATATTTTGTGATGTGCATACTTTTGTCATATTCATATATTATTAAATTTATATTTTTGTAATTCATGTTTTGTTATACTCAAAATTTGTGAAATTCATATGTTATCTTGCCCATATTTTATGAATTTTATAATTTATTTTTGTTATATTCTGAATTTTAGAAGTGCAAATTAAACTTTTGTGAACTTTGTATTTGATGAAGTTTATATTTTTGTGAAGTTCATATTTTTCATTATTGATGAATTTGAATAATCGCGCCTCAAGGTGTTTCCTATCTTCGAGGACAAATAATTGTCGAAATAACTTGAAACGCTTAAACTTTTTAAGTAAACAATAAATTTAAAAAATGCCTGAGGTTCTTTCCTCACTTTTCTATTGTAGTGAAGCAGCTAAATTTTATTAGAACATAGATCTGTTATTCTTTGAAAGAAGAAAAGAAAGAAAAAATGTGTAATGATGTTGATAGTGCATTAATAGATATAATGTCTTTCTTCTCCGTCTGTTATTTTTTTTTCGTGTGTGTGGGGGGGTTCATTTAAATTTTCTAAGCGGCAAAAATGCTTCGCGAGACCCGTATCAAAACGGTCGAATGTCAAGATAAAGAAAATATTATCGAGGTAGAAAAAAAAAGAAGCCCCAAAAGGCCATTTCCTTATGAAGCTAATCTGATCACTTCGTACACGCATATCCATGAAAAAAAAAATAGGGTGCATACATTTAAATAAATGTCGTATGTAAAAAAGAAAAAAATTACGTTATTAATGTAACTATACAATTTGGGTGTAAATATGCGAGTAAAATTGGACATTGGACGCATAGACAAAACAACACAAAGTTCCACTGCAATATTAAATAGTTATAAAATAAATTATATTCATTAACCTCGACTGCTGTTAAGATCCTTAAGGGTCTTTTTTTTTTTTTCAGGCGAAGTGACGTCAGATTTATCAGTCACGTGACATCCATTTCTGTTTTGAATTTATTTCACCTTTTAGTTGTCTTAATTCCAACAACCTGAAATCTTTCATATTTTTATTGTGGTTCTTTTTTTTTTTGTTCTTCCAAATATAAAATGTTATAATTTTGAAAGCCCAGCGATTTTTCTTTGTAGATGTCCCTCTTCTTTTCATTTATCTTTTTAATTTTTTTTTGTTTTGTTCGGGACTTCCTTTGTTTGTGCTTTCGTCATTCTGTTGTCGGAGACTTTATTCGATATTCCGCCCGTAAAACGTTTTCTCCCCCCCTCCCCCCCTGTTTGATTTGATGACATGAAGAAACATTGGCGCCGAGACGCGATTTTAACCCTGAACCCAAAACTATGATGTTTCGCTCTGTGCAGAAATCAGCACCAAAGACAGTCACGCAAAGAATAAACCAATAAACGAATAAATGAAATATAGAATTTCCAACAAAATAAATATTTTCTTAAATCTCAATTATGGCAGTTTAAAGTTTATTACTATATATATATATATAGTACTGTGCAAAAGTATTAGGACAAGAACTATTTCATCTTTTATGAGTCATCAAAATAAAATTTAAATTAACCCCTGTCCTAACACAATTTCACACACTAGTAGTGTGGAAAAGTATTTGGATAGGTGTGATTTTCCTAAAAACCTCACTGAAATTCAAATACAGGGTGAAAAAACAAACATTTGTAAGAATTATTTAACTAAAAAGGAAGAGGAAGAAATGCTTTGGAATTTGAACTGACCTCCAACAAAGCCCTGATATCAATCCTACTGAACATCTATTGGATATTTTTAATAAAAAAATGAATAAATCTAATGTTACTTCGTAAGACACAATTTGGAAATAAATACAAGCTGCTTGGCACGAGATACCATTAGATATATTGAAGAAGCTTGTGATGTCAATGCCTGGCAGAATGAAGGCTGTGATCAAAGCAAAAAGCTGTTATACTAAATATTAAATTTATTTTGTAACAAGTATTTTTTCTTCTTAAAACATTTGTTGAGTAAATCAAATAAAATTACTTTAATTAAATTGTTTATTTTGTGCCAATATGCCACATAAAGATGAAATAGTTCTTGTCATAATACTTTTGCACAGTACTCTATATATATATATATATATATATATATATATATATATATAGTAAAATAAATATATAGTTAAATAAAAAGAAGACGAGAGGAAAATTGCATTTAACTCGCTTGCGCGTTTCGTGCTGTGATGGACTTTATCAAGGCAACAAGATGAAATGAACTTTATTCCAAATTAAGTATTAAAAAAGATTAACAGAAAATTTCAGTTTTAGAATTCCTTCATGTGCCAGATGCTAAAATGGAGAGAATTTAACCGTTTTCTTTTGAGTTTTTAATATGTATATTAGTCTGTTTGAGTATAATTTCCATAAGAAAAGGTGAGATTGTGAGCGTTTTTTATAGATGCAAACACTGTTTATAGATACGTAATTTGGTATAAAGCATTTCGTCTTTTTGCTTCACAGGACAAAACGCGTAGGCGACTTTAATACAGTTTTCCTCTTGTCTTCTTTTTATTTAACCATCCTGTCCTTAATATCGGATCATAACTGAGTATATTTTTATAATAGTTAATCAATCCTTTGCGATCACAAAATCATCACACCACTATATAATCAAAATTATACTATTTATACAACCAACAAAACAAATATAATACAATATAAAACTTTTAAAAATTAAAAAAAATAATTTTAAAGTAAGCCTGATTACTCTATTTAAATTTAGTTGTTTAAACTTAATTATTTAGTTTAAAAACCAATTTACATATTACTGGTGAAAGGATAAGAAATTGGAATATTAAAAAACCTAAGAAAATTAAACAATTAATATATACTAGTTAGTCAAACCATTTGAATCACAATTACCACCATACCACTATATAATCAAAATTCTACTATTTATTCGGTTAACAGTACATTAATAATAATATAACAATATAACTTAATAATACAATAATGTAGGTAAATTTTTCGGTCAACAGTACAGATATAATACAGTATAACTTCAGTAAAGTAAAAAAACATATATATGTACACATACAACTCACACACACACACACACACGTAAATGCAAACACACATACCCGCACACGCATATATATGTATACACATATATGTACACGTACACAGATATATATATATATATATATATATATATATATATATACGAAAACACACACATATATATATATATATACACTCAAACACCAGCAAAAACAAATATGTAAGCAGTACCATAGACATATAAAAAAAAGCCAAAAAACCTCGACACATGTAACAATGGTGTACAAATAAACAATGTATATTCCGTAAGATCGTGTGATGTGTGCAAAGACTTCAGATGAATGAGAGTCTAAAGGTTTAACATAATTTAAACCGGCTCCTATGTCGGCATTTAAAAATTAGTTCTCTCCTCAGATTCAGCAGATCCAATTGGTTTTTGTGTTTTATAATAGAGACTTTTTAATCCATAAGCGACAGCAATCTTTGAAGTTGATGGGTGAATCAGAAAGTCCGACTGATTTACGTAGAGTATCTTTGAGTTGACATTTTTTTTAATCATATCACCCCGAGCAAGGCGGTAACACCACTGATGTGCAGGGGCTACGTAAGAGTGAAAAGCTTGGAAAAGAGAAAGCAGGAAACCACATCCTAAACAGGGAACAAGGGACGAGCCTCTTCACCTGTTCAATAGACGTGGGTGGAGTGTGAACCGAGCGATAGTTTAGTCTACCTACTCCAATTGTTTAGTCTATCTGTTCTTACGCGTGCTCATTGATTACATGTTGCGCGTATATATGTTTATGTATGTATGTGTGTATTTACCTAACTGATGTAATAATGAATCTTTTCTTTAATTTTTCACTTTTAAGAGAGTTATCTTTATTTTTATTTCTATTTTGTTTTTTTTTGGGGGGGGGGCTTTATTTGTGAATTTTATTGGTGTAAAATCTTCTGTACAATAAAGACGGAAGCTTAACCATGGAATAATGTGTCTGTCTTCATTTTTACATATATTTGCTCTATATGTATTTATATACATATATATTTAGAGCTCTCCTAGAGAGTTATCCTACCAATTTATGTGCAGGATACTTCTTTGGTTCTTCTATATCTACACCGCATGTTTATATATATATATATATATATATATATATATATATATATCGAGGCAGCAGATAATCTTTTAAACATATACAGTTAAATATAAGCGACAATGAATGTCTATTATGTTTAATCATGAGCCGTTCTAAACATCGTATTTTGGTTTTAATTTCAGTTGAAAAAAAAGACAGAAATTCTCCAACATTTGGATAATTTTTTATTAAGTTGGTTCTAAGCTTTCGGCTCACATGAGCCATCTTCGGAGAGGTTACAGGGACGTTAACATGAAAACATCCACCAACAAAGACAATTTTTTCTTATGTTGACATAAACCTTTGCTAAGCAACGATAACAGTTACCAAATAGCAAACACAGTTCGTAAATTTGTAATGCGGTTCTATGACGTCACACAGCGTGAGAGCTGGAAATGTTAACAGAACCATATATTTAAATGCAATGCAATGTGTTATGGCCATATTTAAACGTTATTTTGTTAAGTGTGGGTTGTTTTAATTGAGTGTAGATGGCCTCCAATATCTGAAAATATTCTTTTTATTGTGTATGAGTGAGTATAATTGTATTGTTGACTAAAATCTCTCTCATATTACCTACATCACTAGATTTTTCTAAGAAATGTTGTTTAATTGAACTCTGACCAGAAAGGTGACATGTAAGTCTACGGGAGAGCGTGGTTGTAGTAAAACTAATATATGTAGTGGGTTTATTATTCGTACCGGAGATACAATCTCTGAATGGGCATGTAAATTGATACACTACATTAGTTTTCTGACGAAGATTTAGTTGTGTTATTAGAGACTATGAGGTTAATTGTTTATTTTTTTTTTTTATAATATATGATCAGCTTAATTTGATTATTATTATTGATTGGTTTAACATTTCTACGTATTATGTTTTGGAGAGTTTTTTTCATCTTGTTTTTAATTATTATGTATTTGGTTGCAATAGTATTAGTTAATAGTGTTATGTTTATTTTATATATATATATATATATATATATATATATATATATATATATATATATATATTGTAAGAAAGTGATAAGACACGTAGATTTTAAAACCACTGTTCAAGAATTTACTTTTATAAAATATGCTCGATACAAAGTAGAGCTTTAAATTGTAATAGTTGTTACAAAAATTCTCGTGTTTGGGAGCACAACTGATCCTCCTCGGGTGATTTGTGAAACTGAAAATAAATGGTGGAAAAGATTTATTTTTGGAATGTGATATTTAGGTCATGTGGGGAAATGGAAATTTAGTATGCCTAAGCTGGTCCCTCGGTAGTTTGTAAATATCGAGATACAACTTTGGGTTAGAATGGGGACGAGGTAGTTTAATTTTGGACAGGTCACTTTTTAGTTTTGTCTGGGTAATTCTTATAGTGGGATCTTAGATTTTTTAAATGAGTAAACACTTTTTATTTGACCCTTGTTTCCTGTTTAGGATGTGGTTTCCGGTTTTTCTCTTTTCCAATCTTTTCACTCTTACGTAGCCCCTGCGCATCAGTGGCGTTTTCGCCTTGCTTGGGGTGATATGATTAAAAAAAAAGTGGATGAAATAGAGTGACTTTTTAGTATTGTATGGGTTTATTTTATTTTATTAATATGATATTAAGTTTTTTATTTTGTGGATTAAACATGGATATTACTTCAAAGTCATCTTCACTTCTTCAGAGGCAATTTCGACACGAATATCCTATGAAGAAAATTCCCCATCACCATGCGATCATACGTTTGGTAGAAATGTTTAGAAACACTGAAAGTGTGGTTAGCAATAACAAAGACTATCGAGGCCCAAATTTCACAGCGATGACGCCGGCTCGTGTTCAAGACATCAGGGACCAATTGAAACAGTCGCCCTGCAAACCCACAGGATGGCTGTCACAGCATGTGGGTATTTCCAGAAGACTACGTATTTGGCCAGACGATATTTTCTTTTTTCCCTCTTTTCGTTCCCCACCGTTTACATATGTGTGCGGAGAGAGAGAGAGAGAGAGAGAGACAGACAGACAGACAGAAAGAAAGAGAGAGAGAGAGAGAGAGAGAGAGAGAGAGAGAGAGAGAATGCTTAATTTATAAAATTTTCCCTTAAGTTTTTTCTGAACTTCTGGAATAAGGATTTTTCATTATTTACACTATTTACATTCGGACTATTGTTATGATGATAACAACAATAAAGATGAGGACAATAGTTTGCATGCAAATAAATTTCCTTGAGGTTGCAACTTCCTTTTAAGCTTTCATTAAATTCCTTGAATTAATTGAATTTTTGTAAACTTTTAAAATCTATATTCTGACAGACATTTTTCGATTGATACTACGTGCTTTTTTGCAAAAGTAAACACAAACGTCAAGCACAAATAATTTTAATTTCCGTTTCATAGAAAAACACTTTTTATATGAGATGTTTTCGAGTTTTCTTCGTTTTATTAGTGTAAATTCATTAAAACGTTATTGTGAATGAATAGATTTGTTAACAACCGTCGAAATCTTAAGAGAAAGATTCATGAGCCTGCATATTTCACTTAGTAACAGTAATTTAATTATGCCACAAACAGTGAATAATTAATTCTTTTTAATTACTGGCAGTGAAAGATCTTTTTGAAGTAGGAAGACGATACTGAATCCATTGCTAGGTCAGCTGCTATAAAGTCGATTCACCATCTCGTGTGAGACAATCTTTCGCTTCAGTACTTGTTTTATATAATCATATACTTTTTGTTGTTTTTTTATAGCCATATCGCCTGAAGCAAGGCAGTCTATTGCCTCCGGTACGCGGTGGGGGGGGGGGTTACATAGGAGGAAAGTTATGAGAAAAAGTGTCAGGTTACAGGGCGTGTCAGGAAGTGTGTAACAGAAGGGTTAAGATACTGAGAGTAGAGTGGACAGAGAAAGGAGCATGAGAGAGGGGATGCAAGATAGGAGATGGCTACTGATTTTACACTTAAACTCCTGGAGAGTGTAGCTGTCGGGGAAGCAAGTAAACGGAAGGGAATTCCACAGGCGGGAAGTGCGAGAAAAGAAGCAAGTGAAGTAGAATTTGCGTTTACATTTTATTGGTTTCACAGTAAAAGGGTGGGACCTATTTGGTAATCTTGCGTAGGGGGAAACGGACAGCTAAGTCATCGGAGCAAAAGCCGTGAAAGTATTTGTAGAAGAGACACAGCGAAGCTACATTGCGCCGGTGAGAAAGAGACTATCTTGGCTGCCTGGTCGTGATTGATCACATTACAGATTCTCCGTTGGATTTTGTCAAGGGTCCCTAGGTGGATAGCAGGGGCACCCGACTAGATATGACAGCAGTATTATGTCATCCGTTCTTACAGGGTGAGAATATTGCTGCCACTTATGGTACGGTTCAGCTGCTATTTACATTGAGTTCTTTGATAGAGATTCAGCAATAATGTTGGTCCTGATCTGGCAAGTCGGATTAAAACTTTTCCCACCACCGTAAGGTTGCCTCCTTGTGTTTTTTCTATAAATACTTTCGTAATTGTTCGGATGACCTAATCGCTATTGTAAGTAGAATTTATCAATTTAAATCCAATAATAAAGTGGCGTCAATTTACAGTTGAGCTGGCTAGATGTATCCGCAAGTTCTATGCTAACAGTTTCTTTTTTTTTTTCGCACTTTTCGCTTGTGGAACTCCCTTCCGGCTCTATGCTTTTCAGCCAGTTTTGATCTTCAAAAATATTTGATCTTTTTCCGCTCATTATTAATGTTTCCTTTCCTAATTATTGCATTCTTTGTATCCTCTTTTTTTTAGTGGCTGTACTACTTTTCAAGGCGTGATACTGATTAAAAACACTTAATAAGTCCACCGTGGAAATTTAGTTTTTTTCTTTTAGAAGAAAAGTATTCAAGAACTTGAACGTAACTGGCTATTAGTTTTATTTACTAATATTACTTAATCAGCTCTCCTCAATCAAGGCAAAAAAGCCACTAAGATGCACGGTGTTACTTGGAGTGAAAAAATGAAAAATGAAAACTAAACCGAAGTAAATAATTTTCAAATGTTTATTTAGATAATCTATATTGTCAATATATCCCAGTTGAATTCATTGCATTCACTTACGCGCAAATACTCCTAGGAAAGGTATTAATCCGTCGCTTCCTTCCAGTTATGGGTTAAATAACAGGACAGATTGGCTTCTATAGCCTAAGCTGGCAACCAGTCTACTGCAGAAAGCAATGGAAATCTACTGCGGGATAATCTTCTGCCCAGTTAGTCATGTCTCTGTCGGGACATGATCGCCCAAATGTGTTTCATGTATGGCACTTAACTGACTGATATTGTCAATGTACTATTTCTGACATCCATTGTTCTCGAATATTTTTTATTTCATCGTATTGTATATCATCAGATGTATCTTTCCGAAATTTCTAAACAAAAATTCGTCGATAATTCAGAACAGCTACGTCATAAAATAAAGCCCATCATCATCAGTTCTATAACCAGATGTGGTCGTAGGTTTTCTGAGCATTTGTTTACATGACCACCTAGTTCCAGTTATGCGTCAATGTTGCAATCTCTGTGAAGAATCTTCCAGTCTACTGACGTTACCAACACACTTTCCCCTCCGTCTGCATATCATTTATTGCTTCAAGTATAACATTGCAGGACTGCAGTCTTCTTACTTTTCTTAATGTTGTAATCCAAAAATGTCACTGAATGAAAAGTATCAGGGAACAAGGGAAGAACTGGTACTTCTGTTTAGGGAGAAGTGTAAACCGGACGATAGGCGAACCTGTCAACTCCTACTGAGAAGAAAAATAAATAAATAATTAGTAAATAAAATTTCAGAGTTCAGTGTGGGATGTTAGAGTTATAGAGGGGAAGCAGATTTTAGAAGGCGATAAGCAGGAAAAGAAAAGAAGTAAAAACGAAGTATTAAGAAATCCGTAAACAGTATGAAACTGGGCGATAAGCGTGCCTAGCTACTTACTAAAGAAGATATTAACCCGGGGTGGTAGCATATGTTAGGGCCCAGGTTACTGAAAAATAGTGACCTCCCAACAAAAATAAAAACGCGTTATGAAAGTATAAAAAGTAGATTTTTATAGTAAACTTACAAGCAATACATTTTATATAATGATATTTTTATAATCATTTCACCCCAAGCAAGGCAGGAGCACCTGGTGCGCAAGGAGTTACAGTAAGAGAGGAAAAAAAACAAGGTACAGGGGATGTCGAAGAAAAAATAAGTGATGGATAATAACTAACCACCATAGACAATCGCATCTACCTCCCATTAGCATGGGACAGGCTAGCCTCCCAGAGAGTAAAATACTACGCCTCCTTGGCCTTACACTCTCGGCGGACCTCAAATGGAATGACTATATTGAATCCATTGCCAAATCTGCTGCTATGAAAGTCGGCTCCCTGTGCAGGGCCCGGAAATTTTTCCCACCTGAAACTATTCTGCACATATACAAATCTACCATCCGCCCGTGTATTGAATATTGCTGCCATATCTGGTCGGGTGCCCCTGCTGCTCTCCTTGGGCTTCTTGACAAAATACAAAGGAGGATCTGTAACGTGGTTGATACTGACTTGGCAGACCGGCTGCAGCCGCTCTCACACCGGCGTGATGTAGCTTCCCTGTGCCTCTTCTACAAGTACTTTCATGGCTTCTGCTCCGATGAGCTTAGATCACTGGTGCCGCCTAAGCACGAATTTACACGAGATACTAGATTAGCAACTAGGTCCCACCCTTTTACAGTTAAACAAATAAGATGTAACCGTAAATTCTACTCCAACAGCTTCTTTTCTCGCGCTTCCCGCCTGTGGAACTCCCTTCCACAAGTCTGCTTTCCCGACAGTTACAATCTCCAGGTGTTTAAATGTAGGGTCAATAGACACCTCCTATCACACTAACTCCCAACTATTCTCACAACACTCTCATCTACCCAACCCTCATTCTCGGTATCCTCACCCGCCTATCACCCACCCTCTGTTATTTCCTATATTTAATCAGCCTTTCTCCACTCTACGTAGCCCTCTGCACAGTAGTGGCAGTGACATGCCTTGCTCGGGGTGAAACGCTTATAAAAAAAAAAAAATAAAGTAGATAGGAGTCAGAATACGTCAATTGAAGTTGCATTAAACTTTTGGAGATTGTGGCTATCAGAGAAGCAAGTATTAGTACTGGTTGCGGACCAGCGATATTGCCAGTTACGCAATACTAATATAAACAATATAAACATTCTTTTTCTATGTGTCCTGTCCCTTCAGGACGTAGGCAATCATAGTTCTCAACGTCTCCCTATCCCTTGTGGCTCTTCGTACGTTTGCTCCTGTTACTCCTGGCAACCACCGTTCCGTCATCCACCTGATCAGGCCCTGCAAATATGTTATCCGCTGCCTTCCTCAGTCTCTCTTTCCTTCTATCTGGCCAGTCAGTATCAGGTTCTCTATGATCTCCTTCATTAATGCATGTCCCAGGAAGTTCAGTTGTCTCTTCCGGATGCACAGTATTAATTTCCTTTTCGTTGCCATTCTTTCCAAAACATCATCGTTGCTTGCATGCTCAGTCCACGATATCCGCAGCATCCTTCTGTAGAACCGCATTTCCGCTGCTTCCAGTTTTGTCCTTATTTTCGGTGATATTGTCCAGCATTCACTGCCGTATTGAAGAACTGACATCACATAGCAATCCAGCATTCTTTTCTTTGTTTCTAGTGAAATTTTTCTATGTGTTAGTACTTTACTCAGCTTCTGGAACGCGTCCTTTGCCATGCCAATTCGCCTTCGGATCTCTGTGTGCACTTTCCATCTCCTGTTAGAACACTTCCTCGGTATTTAAACTTTTGTACTTGCTTGATTCTGGTATCCCCCACCTGTATTTGGCATTTTGGGTTGCACCTTTTGCTGATGATCATGCATTCAGTTTTCTTAAAGTTTATTTGTAGTCCTTTTTTGTCACTCGCGTCAGCTACCTTCTGTAGGAGGTCATGTTTCATTTCCGTGTCTGCAATCAGCACTGTATCATCTGCATACCTTATGTTGTTCAAGTTGTGGCCTCCAATAACAAATCCTGGCGTGTCATCTAGGGTCCTCAAAATATTCTCGCTGTACAAGTTGAACAGATCCGGTGAAAAGACACATCCTTGTCTTACGCCTCTTTCTATTATTGGATATATAATACGCTGCCGTAGCACGTGCAGTAAAAACGATGGACACGTTACATGGCAATAAAAAATAGGCCTTTAATATAACAAAAATAAGTATAATACATTCAAACTATTTAAGTACGTTCCAGAACAAGAGGAATGTTCATGTTGTCCAAATGGACGAGAATGTTTTTTTTTACAATCGTGTCGCCTCAAGCAAGGCATTTTACTGCCACTGTTGAGAAGGGGGTTAAATAGGAGGTAGATTATGAGAAAGAGTGACAGATTACAGGGGGGTGTCAGGAAGAGGGTAGGAGAAGGATGAGAATACTGATGAGAGTGGAGTGGGCGAAGAAAGAATCATGAGAGAAGGATGACTGTGGCCATAAAGTGAGATATCAGTTTATATATTGATTGTAATGTAGAACTGATCCCCCACTTTATATCCATATAATAGTATAGAATTTTTTTTAATTATATCGCCCCAAGCAAGGCATTTTACTGCCACTGTTGAGCAGGGGGTTACATAGGAGGTAAGCTATGAGAACTAGTGACAGATTACAGGGGGTGTCAGGAAGAGGGTAGGAGAAGGATGAGAATACTGATGAGAGTGGAGTGGGCGAAGAAAGAAGCATGAGAGAGAGAGAGAGAGAGAGGAAGCAAGTTAGTGAGATAGGAGATGACTATTGACTTTACATTTGAATTGTTAAAGATTGTAACCGTCGGGAAAGCAAGTAAACGGAAGGGAGTTTCACAGGTGGGAAGTGCGAGAAAAGAAGCTGATGGAGTAGAATTTGCGTTTACAATTTATTGGTTTCACAGTAAAAGTGTGGGACCTAGTTGCTCATCTTGCGTCTCGAACAAATTCATGTTTGGTGGGTACCAGTGAGCTAAGTTCGTCTGAGCAGAAGCCATGAAAGTATTTGTAGAAGAGACAGAGGGAAACCACATTGCGCCGGTGAGAAAGTGACTGTATCCGAGCTGCCAAGTCGAGATCGATCACATTACAGATTCTCCGTTGAATTTTTTCAAGGAGCCCTAGGTGGATAGCAGGGGCACCCGACCAGATATGGCAGCAATATTTAATGCATGGACAGATGGTAGATTTGTATATGTGCAGGATGGACTCAGACGGGAAAAACTTCCTGGCCCTTTACAGAGAATCGACCTGCTTAGCAGCGGATTTATCTATGGACTCTATCTAGTCATTCCTCTTGAGGTCTGCTGTGAGAGTTAACCCGAGAAGGTGCAGTATTTTACTTTTAGGTAGACTAGACTGGTCTGTGCTAATGGTGGGTAGGAGCGATTGTTCGTGGTGATTACTAGATAGCAGCTTCGTTTTGGAAGCATTAAAATTCACGAATCATTTCTTACCCCAGTCCACCACGGATTGGAGGTCCTTTTCGAGCTCTACAGCGAGGTCTGCTTTGTCGGTCTCGGTAGACTTTTGATCAAGGCGAGAGTAGAATGTAGTGTCGTCTGCGTATATGCCTACTTGGGATCTTAATTCATCGGGTTGATCGTTAATGTATATAAGGAAATGGGTGGGACCTAGAATAGAGCCCTGATGGACACCTGCGTTCGTTTGATAGTGTTAGGAGACATGTCTGTTCAATACTACCTTCACTGTGCAATCTGAGAGGAGCGATAGCAAGTTTTTTTTTAATAATCGTGTCGCTCCAAGCAAGACATTTTACTGCCACTGTTGTGCAGGGGGTTACATAGAAGGAATGTTATGAGGGGTGAGAGGTTGCAGTGTGTGTCAGGAAGAGATTAGGAGAGGGAAACTATTACTGATGAGAGTGAGGTGGACGAGTAGGAATGTTATGAGGAGTGAGAGGCTGCAGGGTGTGTCAGGAAGAGAGTAGGAGAGGGAAGAGAGTATTGATGATAGTGGGGTGGATGTAGAAAAGCATGAGAGAGGAAGGGAACTGGCCCGTGCTGCAGCAAAGTGTGGTCTCGGTGTTGCACACCAAAAGCGCCAGCAGGGGCACCTATCCATGTGCGACATGGCACTGCAAGAACCCCGATATTATGCAACTGTCGATCAGAGCGGCCGCTCTTGACGCTATAGCAAAGAAGTTACATACCGTTATGCCAGCAATGTTTCTCGTGGCTATCCCTACTAAAGCCAGGAAGGGAACTGACCCTCAGATAAAAAACAGAGTTCCTCAAAAGTGAAGACAACTGTTGTTCTCCTTAAGGGAAAACAACTATTGTCTCCCTACACAGGCAAATGGAAGGAAGTTCCACAAACTAGTTGTGCAAGAAATGAGATTAGTATATATTAAAAAAATACTAACAATACATAACATAGAAAAATGTGCAAGAAGACATTTTTCCTCTAGTTGAATGCATGCATTTGCGTTCAAGATATATTTAACTGAAACCGTACAATTATTAAAAATCTTTAAATTACGGCATTAAATAACTTATAGAGTTTGATATACCGCTTAACACAATCAAGCAATCAACTCTAGGAAAAAGAACTAAAGCAGATTCGATTTACGATATAGGCGTTGGTTAGTTCCAGTGTTTTCACCCAAAGAATTACGAGTTCAACACCAGGCTACAGCAATGGCAAACAACTGACTTCAACAGTTAAGTTAAAGGGCGTCAACAACATGGCTACTGGAAGTGGCAACACACGTGGAATGAGAATGATATACCCCGGTGATCGTAAAAAAGAATTCGGTTTGAAATTTCTAGCACCTGAAGAAGTTTTGTATTTACAAAGTATAGAAAAATAAAGAAAAAATATTTCAGAAGTATAGACCAATAAAGAAAAAAATATTTCAGAAGTATAGACAAATAAAGAAAAAATATTTCAAAAGTATAGACAAATAAAGAAAAATATTTCAGAAGTATAGACAAATAAAGAAAAATATTTCAGAAGTATAGACAAATAAAGACAAAATATTTCAGAAGTATAGACAGATAAAGAAAAATATTTCAGAAGTATAGACAAATAAACAAAAAATATTTCAGAAGTATAGACAAATAAAGAAAAAATATTTCAGAAGTATAGACAAATAAAGAAAAATATTTCAGAAGTATAGACAAATAAAGAAAAAATATTTCAGAAATATAGACAAATAATGAAAAAAAATATTTCAGAAATATAGAAAAATAAAAAAAATATTTCAGAAGTATAGACAAATAAAGAAAAAACATTTCAGAAGTATAGACAAATAAAGAAAAAATCTCAAAATCTATCCTGAAAAGTTTTGTTTCAATCAAATATAACAGCGTAATCAGCAATATGTTCAATTTTCCCCTGTAAAGATGTTTTCTTTCTTTCTTCTGCTCAGAAGCAAAAAAGTAAAATTAAAGTCAGTAACGCTCAAGGTTGTCTAAATTTCAGACGAAGCATGACACTTCTAATGAAACGCTTGACCGTTGGTCAGAGAATTGCAACGAATACATGAGGGCTTTACTGTAAAACCTTCTGACAGAAAAGCCAATCGCTATATTATCAGTTCCCCGTCGATGTGTCTGTAAAACTTCCTGAAGTATTCCAGTGAGACTATAGGCGTATGGACGGCATAGACGAAATCCGATCAAATCTATATCACGTATCAGACCATTCCTCGATATCGCAAATTCTTCAGCGAGGTGTTAAAGCTCTTGATTTCAAGGGAAAAATTTCAGTCATTTTTTCTATTAGTATCTCTCTTTGCTTTTTGGTTTCTAGTTTATTAAGGAAATCTCAAACTTATTCTGCAGACACTAAAAGATTCTTTACAAACCTTATATTTTACGTTTCATTTCAGTTATCTTGATATATGATATCGCTCCCAATGGCGTTCGTTTGATCATATTATCTCGAATCTATGATATTTACGTGATATTTATAAGGCAGAATTGGTTTACATAAAATGTCCGTTCGGTTTGTTATGCAAAAATATTATTTTTCTTCCGATATACGCTTTATTGCAGATCATCTTTAACTCTTGTCCGGCTGTCTTCTATCATTGAGGCTATACGATAATTTCATTCTTTAGAAAAGATTTGCAGCCGTCTAGTGATTTTTTAAAACTATTTTTGTGGTGCAGTGGGTATCGGCTTGGAACGAGAAATCCGAGAGCAGAGTTTGAATTCCAGCTGAATTCGTTGCATTCACTTGCATACCTTGAGGAAGGTATTAATCCATCTCTTCCCCATCAGCGATTGGTTAAATAACAGAACAGATTGGATTCTTCAGCCTTGGTTGGCATCAAGTCTACCGCAGAAAATAATAGTAACTACTGTGGAGAAAAACCTTCTGCCCAGTCAGTCATGCCTTTTTCGAGGCATGATCGCCCACGAGTGTATCAAACTGATTAACATTATTTACATTGTTTGTACTATCATCCTCATGTTTAGTATCATATTCACGACGTTTCGGCCGTTTTACACCCCGGCCTTCGTCAGAGGATAATAGCGTTGGTTGAAGTAATCCGGTGAATCGACCCAAAGTGTTGTGATTTCCGTAACGCGCCACAGCAGAGATGAATAAAACTTGGAGAGTTGAGTTACTAAAGGGAAATAGCTGAGATATTCAGAAAAAGCATGGCACATTGAACTAGCACAATCTAACTTGGTCGACGAAATAAAAAGCTGTGCTCGAAATTCCAACGTATATGACTTGAAAAAGGCTGGAGCGTACAAACGGCCAAAACTTTGTTAATATGACAATAAACATACCAATAATCAAAACAATATTAATAGGTGTTTACTCGTGCAACCAGACTGGCAACTGGGTCCCACCCATTCACAGTCAGGTTAGCCAAATGCAGACGACAATTCTACTCCTGCAGCTTCCTCTCTCGCACTTCCCGCCTGTGGAACTAGCTCCCGTATTCTTGCTTTCCTGACAGCTACACCCTCAAGAAATTTAAAAGCAAAGTCAATACTCATCTACTAACCACTGGACTCTAGCTCTCTCCCCTCCCCTTTATAACCTTCCCTTTCTCTCCACCTATGTATCTGTCATCGCACCTGTTTTCTCAGCTTTCTATTGTTCCTTTCTAACTAGTTTGTACTCCTCACTCTTTTCTAATTAATCTTTTTACATTTATGTAACCCCCTGCACATCAGTGGCGTTTCCGCCTTGCTCGGGGTGAAATGATTAAAAAAAAATAGTTGCAATAGCTCATCTCAGAATTATATACAAAATTGTTTTAAATTAAGACAATTATGTGAAATGGCAGTCACAAGGATATTCTGGTGAAACATGGCAAATGAGTGAAAAATGTCCAGCTAATCCGTAAGAAATATTATTTCCGAAAATGGAAACACGACTCATCTCAGTTTTTATTGTCCTTTAAATAATCATACAATCTACCATTATTTTGATTTCTTTTACGGTTTGGTTTATTTTATTTAACGGCATATCAACCACAATGGGCTATTTAATGCCGACAAGATTTTTAAGATTGGTTCGTATAAATGGAATACATTTTTGAAGTCACAAAGATATTCTTGTGAAACATGGCAAATGAGTGAAAAATGTCCAGCTAATCCGTAAGAAATATTATTTCCGAAAATGGAAACACGACTCATCTCAGTTTTTATTGTCCTTTAAATAATCATACAATCTACCATTATTTTGATTTCTTTTACGGCTTGGTTTATTTTATTTAACGCCATATCAACCACAATGGGCTATTTAATGGCGACAAGATTTTTAAGATTGGTTCGTATAAATGGAATACATTTTTGAAGTCACAAAGATATTCTTGTGAAACATGGCAAATGAGTGAAAAATGTCCAGCTAATCCGTAAGAAATATTATTTCCGAAAATGGAAACACGACTCATCTCAGTTTTTATTGTCCTTTAAATAATCATACAATCTACCATTATTTTGATTTCTTTTACGGCTTGGTTTATTTTATTTAACGCCATATCAACCACAATGGGCTATTTAATGGCGACAAGATTTTTAAGATTGGTTCGTATAAATGGAATACATTTTTGAAGTCACAAAGATATTCTTGTGAAACATGGCAAATGAGTGAAAAATGTCCAGCTAATCCGTAAGAAATATTATTTCCGAAAATGGAAACACGACTCATCTCAGTTTTTATTGTCCTTTAAATAATCATACAATCTACCATTATTTTGATTTCTTTTACGGCTTGGTTTATTTTATTTAACGCCATATCAACCACAATGGGCTATTTAATGCCGACAAGATTTTTAAGATTGGTTCGTATAAATGGAATACATTTTTGAAGTCACAAAGATATTCTTGTGAAACATGGCAAATGAGTGAAAAATGTCCAGCTAATCCGTAAGAAATAT
This sequence comes from Ascarosepion bandense, assembly GCA_037127315.1. Taxonomy (NCBI): domain Eukaryota; kingdom Metazoa; phylum Mollusca; class Cephalopoda; order Sepiida; family Sepiidae; genus Ascarosepion; species Ascarosepion bandense. Next base: position 1,739,870 of record JBBBDQ010000377.1, on the reverse strand, counting down.
TATTTCCGAAAATGGAAACACGACTCATCTCAGTTTTTATTGTCCTTTAAATAATCATACAATCTACCATTATTTTGATTTCTTTTACGGCTTGGTTTATTTTATTTAACGCCATATCAACCACAATGGGCTATTTAATGCCGACAAGATTTTAAAAATTGGTTCGTATAAATGGAATACATTTTTGAAGTCACAAAGATATTCTTGTGAAACATGGCAAATGAGTGAAAAATGTCCAGCTAATCCGTAAGAAATATTATTTCCGAAAATGGAAACACGATTAATTTAGGTCTTGAAATCAGTTTGTATAACAGGATTCACCGACGTATTTTTCTAAAGAGGATTTGTCGAGAATCAGATGTATTGCTGGTAATACAGTTGTTGTTTTTAATATATTACTAGCAATAAGTGTTTTGTTTTTTAATCTGTTGTTGGGAATATTTTTTTCAAAAGTATATTGCTGGTAACTTGTTTTTTTTTTTACAAAACCGTACTGCTGGTAATATATCTATTCTAAAATATATTGCTGGAAATATTTTTATCATACAAAAATGTATTGCTGTCTATATTTTTTCTTCTAAAATGTATTACTGGAATTTTTACGATGAAATTCTATTTTTATATTTTCATAGTGTTTTGAACCCAGTTTGGGGGTTAACTATTTACCCATTAATAATTAAGAAGTGGTTTAATGCTTTTCAAAGCGTTCCAATCAGAGACTTTACTGCTATATGTAGTTTATTGCCATACCTAGAACAAAAGCCTCTTTAGGGGTGAACTACTTGTTCATTGCTGAGACGTTAACAGCTTCTACCATCCCGGATCAGAGTTGATCTGGGAATAACAGAAATTAAGAGACCTTTTCTTCTGGGTGCAGTTTATCATCACAGCCAGGACACTACAGTGGGTGAGGTGTACCCCTCTGCTGAAGTGCAATCAGCGTATTCTGAAGCCCTAGCAGACAGGATGATTCCTCTTTATACTGGGTATTGTTAATAATTACCGTCTTCGCTTGATTGGTCTAATTGAGTACAGTACTTTTTATCTTCCTGTAAATGCTGGAAAATCTGAAAGACGAAGAGACTTGAAGCAATCGAAACGTGATTCAAAAGAAGGATACTGAAGATACTATGGGCCGAACTTGTGAGCAACAAGGGGGTTTTGGAGAAAATAGAAACAAAAAGTAAACTAATTAATTAACACCATAAAGAAGCAGTTGGAGTTTCTGCAGCACGTAATGAGGATGGAAGGCTTGGAGAATTTGATGCTTACGAGAGAGAGTGAGGGGAAGATGAACAGAGGTAAGTAACGCGTAACTTACTTGTTGATCTTGGGTAAATGGATGATAGATTGTTGCTTGTTTTGTTTATATGGCATATCAACCTCGGCGGGTCATTTATTGCCAACTAAATTTTATTTATTTATTACTGGTAATACCTTTTTTCTTTCAACAATTTATTGTTGTTTTTATATAAGTTTTTTTCTTTTCGAATATCAAGATTCATTGGGATTTGTTTTTAAGGGCAGTGTTCCCAAGTCCTACCCTTGTTATTTAACACATAACTGGAGGGAAGGGACGGGTTAATACTTTTCCCAAGGGTACCAGTGCTTAAGTGAATGCAAGTATTCAACTGGAATTCGAACTCGGCTCACCGATTTCTCTTTCCGAGCCGATATCCACTGCACCACAACACACATCCGTCACTAAACGCTTACAGCACCTGGTATTCCCAAGCGGTCACCCTTCTAAGTACTGACCAAGCTCAACGTTGCTTAACTTGGGTATGGATGGTAGAACAGGGTTAAAAAAATGAAAAGTTTTCAATCTTCGGAATTGCTTCTATCTTTGATCAGTACTTGTTTAAATCAATCTTCGGAGGATTTTCATATGAAAAGTCTCTTTTCTAATGACACTCTATACACCTTTTGATGAAGAATGATATTTGATAATGTTAATGGTGGTTCCTCCCCTTTGTTTCATAGCCGGTAACTTCCGACATTCTTGGAAAGCAATCATGTTTTGCCGTCGATTGTACTTTATTTCTTTTTGAAATGGGGCATTTAAACTGATGTAAATGATTTTCAAATGTTCATTTAGGTAATCTATATTGTCAATATATTCCAGTTGAATTCATTGCATTCACTTACGCGCAAATACCCTTAGGAAAGGTATTAATCCGTCTTTTCCTTCTCCAGTTATGGGTTAAATAACAGGACAGATTCTGTTGCAAAGCCTTGCCTGGCAACCAGTCTACCACAGAAAGCAATGGCAACCTACTGCGGGATAATCTTCTGCCCAGTCAGTTATGTCTCTTTCGAGATATGATCGCCCAAGCGTGTTTCACGTATGACACTGATATTGTCAATATACTATTTCTGACATCCATTGTTCTCGAATATTTTTTATTTCATCGTATTGTATATCATCAGATGTATCTATCCGAAATTTCTAAACAAAAATTCGTCGATCATTCAGAGCAAGCACTTCATAAAATAAAATCCATCATCATCAGTTCTATAACCAGATGTGGTCGTCGGGTTTCTGAGCATTTGTTTACATGACCACCTACTTCCAGTTATGTGTCAATGTTGCAATCTCTGTGAAGAATCTTCCAGTCTACTGACGTTGCCAACACACTTCCGCTCCGTCTGCATATCATTTTTTGCTTCAAGTATAATATTGCAAGACTGCAGTCTTTTTACTTTCCTTAATGTTGTAATCAAAAAATTTCACTGAATGAGAAATAACCAAAACAGAGGTTGAAAAAATGTTATTGTAATCTTTATAATATCAACAAAATACAATACTTGCCAGCTGTGTGAAGTAGATGAACACTGCTAGTGGTAAAATACTAGACAGCAATGTAATTCTCCTCACACTGCTAACATTTCACATTTTGTTCATAGCCTAAGGGCAATATTTAATATTTCAATGACGCTGTTTGTAAGTTTGGTGTCGAAACTTTTTTTTAAAACAATAACACATATTATTATACAAAATATACAAATATAATAATGAATGTTTTCGAAAGGATTAAATGTCCATGAATGATTTGTTTAGTTAATATAATCCAATATAATTTTGATTTTCTTTACAAATCAGAAATATGGAAAATCTATGCAAAGTTATTTACCTTGGATTAAAGTTTCATATTTGATGAAAGTTTTTTTGTTATATATATATATATATATATATATATATATATATATATATATATATAGTGTTTTAAGGTGTGCTATGTTTATAGAATAAAGTGCTCAATATCAGAGATAGAACGTATATAAATAAGTGAACATTGAAGTCAACACTCAGGGGCGGCAGACTGTTTTATGCTAAGCGCAATCATCAGGTCACATGTGGCCTGGTGGTTGCGCTTAGCCTGAAACATTCTTTCGGCCTTGAGTATTGACTTTAATGTTCATTCTATTATATATATATATATATATATATATATATATATATATATATATATATATATGTGTGTGTGTGTGTGTGTGTGTGTGTGTGTGTGTGTGTGTGTGTGTGCATATATATATATATATATATAACATGCTAAAAGTTCGCATTCTTCTACCGAGCTCAGTGGTAGAATCGCCGACTGATGTCAATTCGGTCGGGTTTCAATCCTGGATAGAAGCAATCAGATGTCTAACATTACTGATGAGCTGTGAAATATATCTGTCTGCGGATGACTATATATATATATATATATATTTATATATATATATACAAATCATAGATACGATATCTATGTTGTAAAAAAAAAGATTATTGAATGAGAAATAACCAAAACGGTGATTGCAAAAATGAAATAGTAACCTTTATAACATTAACCAAATACAATGAAGTTGATAATTCCTGCTAATGGGGAACTGCTTGACAGCAATATCAATGCCTCCCAACTTTAGACAAAATATGACACAAGACGTTTTAATGTGAGTAATCCGAGCCATATAGCTCGGGCAAAAATGAATTGTCTACTTTTCCCCATCTGGTCTGATCAAAGGCAGAGAATCTGGCAATGTTAGGAAAGCTAGGCAGCAAAATCACCCACAATAGTGTCCAACGTATTTATGTGGATTGGGACATACCTGGGACATTAATGTTCATAGGTACGTATGTAACACTTTACTTTCTTGGGATTCCTGCAATGTCCTTTCTGTGCTTGCTAACGATTAATATTATTGTCTATTTACAGAAATCATTTTCAATCTGCACGCTGTTTGCTACTAGTATGAATTCTGGATTATTTGAATATCTACAAATAGTATGTTTTCAACATAAAGAAACATTACAAAATTTTAAAAGTTGAGTTATTTGTCTGAATCAGACGACATGTATGTCTAAAAGATTTTGGTATGTTTTCAAAGTACCTCGAAAGTATTTGGACGATACATTCCGTAAACCAATGTCTGCACACTATCAAATATCTGTTGAGGTTTTAAGCAATGTTGTCTTTTGGCATGGCTGCATCCACCTGTCGAAATTCTTCTTGAAACTCATAGTTAAACAGGGTAAGAAAGCTTAGCTTGTAATTCGATCGGTCAAACGGAATACTTAAGCAGTGGCTGTAATGTACAATGTGTGTTTGTGGCCATCTGTGGAGTCACACAAAACAGCGAATGATTTGAGACCAAAGAATATGGCGCTGAGATTTACAGGTTTTCCAATTTGTCTAACATTATTCAGTCTTTGCTTTTATTTTTAATTCTTGGTGGAGAATTTGATTCGATTTTAATCTCTTTGTTTTCTCTCTCTTTCTCCATTTTTCGTTTTCTTTCTATACGTACATTTTTTTATTTTTCACTTTTTTATTTTCGTCTTCCCTCTCTTAACTGTCTATCTATCTTTCTTTTTTGTACCAGTTCTGACGTAGCTCATTTTATTTCACTGTTTGCTTTCTTTCTTTTTGTTTTCTTCGTATTTCTTTCTATCTTTTTAACATTTTTCTCATTTCTTCTCGTCCACTGAAAATAACATTTTTAAGACATTCAGTCTCTCTTCCTTATTCTTTCTTTCTTTCTTCTTTCTTTCTTTCTTTCTTTCTTCTTTCTTTCTTTCTTTCGTCATCATACATTTTCTCTCGTTATTTTCAGAATAATTGTTCATCACTTCCTATAATTTTCATCTTTCTCAAGATAATTAAAAAATCGCCAGTGCTTTATAAAGGAATTATTTTAAACATTTGAGATCACGGATTTTCTACTAAAAATCTACTAACCAGAGCATTCATCCAGTAAAACACACCGAACTTGCTTCCTTCTGTAAAATGAGGTGCGTTTTATAGACCCAAACATATTTCGAAATTATCAAGTAGATGTAGAAACATACAAATACAAAAAATGGGGAAGTTCAGTTGCAGAAATTTTGAAGATGATTCCTTTACAATAAACCGAAATCTATCTATCTATCTATCTATCTATCTATCTATCTATCTATCTATCTATCTATCTATCTATGTCTCTTCATATCTATCTATCTATCTATCTATCTATCTATCTATCTATCTATCTATCTATCTGTCTATCTATCTATCTATCCCAGTCTCTTCATATCTATCCATCTATCTATCTATCTATCTATCTATCTATCTATCTATCTATCTATCTATCTCAGTCTCTTCATATCTATCTATCTATCTATCTATCTATCTATCTATCTATCTATATCAGTCTCTTCATTCTATCTATCTATCTATCTATCTATCTATCTATCTATCTATATCAGTCTCTTCATATCTATCTATCTATCTATCTATCTATCTATCTCAGTCTCTTCATATCTATCTATCTATCTATCTATCTATCTATCTATCTCAGTCTCTTCATATCTATCTATCTATCTATCTATCTATCTATCTATCTATGTCTCTTCATATCTATCTATCTATCTATCTATCTATCTATGTCTCTTCATATCTATCTATCTATCTATCTATCTATGTCTCTTCATATCTATCTATCTATCTATCTATCTATCTATCTATCTATCTATCTATGTCTCTTCATATCTATCTATCTATCTATCTATCTATCTATCTATCTCAGTCTCTTCATATCTATCTATCTCAGTCTCTTCATATCTATCTATCTATCTATCTATCTATCTATCTATCTATCTATCTCAGTCTTTTCATATCTATCTATCTATCTATCTATCTATCTATCTATCTATCTCAGTCTTTTCATATCTATCTATCTATCTATCTATCTATCTATCTATCTATCTATGTCTCTTCATATCTATCTATCTATCTATCTATCTATCTATCTATCTATCTCAGTCTCTTCATATCTATCTATCTCAGTCTCTTCATATCTATCTATCTATCTATCTATCTATCTCAGTCTCTTCATATCTATCTATCTATCTATCTATCTATCTCAATCTCTTCATATCTATCTATCTATCTATCTATCTATCTATCTATCTATCTATCTATCTATCTATCACAGTCTCTTCATATCTATCTATCTATCTATCTATCTATCTATCTATCTATCTATCTATCTATGTCTTCTAAAGTTGCCTAATAACTAAAGGTGAAACATCAGAATATTAAATACAGTTACAATATTCACTGTATCTCAAAATGAATGCGTAAATGTATTCAGAACATATTCATGTTTCTATGATATGTTTTTATTAGTTTTATAAAACAAGGAAGTTCATGAGAAAAAGGAAAACATTATTGGGGAGAGACAACAAGTAAAGAAGGGGTTTTAAAACGACATATGTTACCTATTGTCATTGAATTTAAAAGATTAAAATTGAGTAGGAAGAAAGAGATTGAAAAAGAATAACGCAAGCGAGAATTACGAGAGAGGAAACTGTCACAAAGCACTTACAATTGCATCAAACCATTTTAATTAATAAATGTTGAGACCTATCTGCCAATCTTTTCTTTGTCTTTTATGTGCCGTGTTTTTTCAAAGCGCAGTTGGTCATGGATAGCTACATCTGCCTAACTTTTATAGCTCTTAATATAGTTTGTCTTGTGATTTCTCTGAAACCCTTTCTCTCTTTCCTCCCTGTGTCTATCAAATTCACCAAGTCTTCCTTCCTCATTACGTGTCCCAGAAACTTCAAATATCTCTTACTTATATCTAAAATTATTCATAAATGGAATTTATACAGTTGTCCTATAAGCGTCTGCGAGTGTACTTAGCTAGGTTTTGTGTCGAGGTATCTCCGATAAATATTGAAAATTGATAATCGAAAAAATCGGGTTATAGAAGGAGTGGTCCGATTTTAATCAAATTTGATACACTCATAGACAAAGATATAAGAAACGATATTCAGAAGTTTCAAGATTGTAGTTCTTACAATAGTGCAGAAAATCGATAATATGTATATATATAAGGCAAGATGTTTGTGTGTGTGTTTGTTTACCTGCCTGTATGTCTCTATTTTTTTCAGCCCTTTTATTTCAGTTTTTGCTCCGGGTTTGGCTTTTAGTAGGTATAATTGTAGTTCTTAATCACCAGCCATGATACCATTTACTCAGAAGACTTATTTAGTCTTCAAAATTCAGTTTACGACGAAAAAAACTTATTTGATATTGATACCAGGAAATCAAAATTTGACTTACATCCATTCATTTTTCTTTCAGTTTACGGTTTCGCTTTAACTGGAAACAACTATTGCTTTTCAGTCTTTCGTGCCGACCATGGATAGTTTTAAAGCTTTCATTATACCCGAGCAACGCCGGGCTATACTGCTAGTTAAGTATAAGTTTGTTTTTGGTTTCCATTCTTGACAAAACCTTGCTGTTGATGACATACTCGTTCTAAGGCACTTTCTTCATCATTTTGTAGAAACAGCTTTTTGTTGCTTCTATTCTCTCCTTCATCTTTGAGGAGATTTTCCACCATTCACTGCCATACAGGTGCATATATATCACGTAACAGCCCAGTGTCTTTTTCTTTTCTTACAACGAAATTTTCTTCTCTTAATACTAATTTTTATCTTTTGGAATACGTCATTCGTCATGCGAGTACGCCTTCGCATTTCAGTGTCGCACTTTCCGTCTTCTGTTAAAACACTTCCCATGTATTTAAATTTCTGTACCGGCTTGATTTTAGTAGCTCCGGTCAATCTAGTCAGTCAGTTAAGTGCCATACGTGAAACACGCTTGGGCGATCATGTCTCGAAAGAGATATGACTGACTGGGCAGAAGATTATCCCGCAGTAGGTTGCCATTGCTTTCTGCGGTAGACTGGTTGCCGACCAAGGCTATAGAACCCAATCTGCCCTATTATTTGACTCTTAGCTAGCGGGAGAAGTTATGTATTATATAATTAAGTAATAATTATAGGGGGATCATTTTATTACTTCATAATAATAGAAAGCTGATCCCTCATTTTATGTCCAGTAGAAGCCTTAATCATGTTTCTAACTATTATATTCAGTCAGTCAGTTAAGTGCCATACGTGATACATGCGTGGGCGATCATGTCTCGAAAAAGACATGACTTACTGGGCAGAAGATTATCTTGCAGTAGGTTGCCATTGCTTTCTGTGGTAGACTGGTTGCCGACCAAGGCCATAGAACCCAATCTGTCCTGTTATTTAACCCATAACTGGAAGGAATAGACGGATTAATACCTTTCCCAAAGGTATTTGCGCGTAAGTGAATGCAATGAATTTGACTGGAATTCGAACTCGGCTCCCCGATTTCTCGTTCCGAGCCGATATCCAATGCACCACAACGCACATCCTTGTCAATCTAGTACTGGAATTAAATTCGGAAAGTTTTCTTACCCAAGAGAAAAGTTCACCAACCCCGTTAAAATGTTTATAGAAGTCACAGAGTATGTATCTTACGGCGGTAGGAACGTGTCTGAACAAGAGAATACAGGTTAGGACCGTTAATATTGCAGATTAATTTCTGGATCTTGTTAAGAATCTGTAAGTACATACCAAAAAATATCAGACCAAATGTGACATCAATATTCAATGCATGAACGAATGGTAGTCTTATAAATATGTAAAATGGTTTCTGTCATGAAAAACTGTCTATCACGACATGGTGAACCAGATTTCTTTAAAGCAGTTCTAGCAACTGATTCGATATAAACTCTCAACTTCGATTCAGCGGAAAATATTATTTCGATAAGGAGTCAATGTCCTGGAGGTTATACCGATGGACGACAAAAAAGTTCTACAAGTCGATTAAAAGAGAGCAGATCTGTTTAACAAATCATTTCTTGCCCCAGTTAACAAAAGATTGTACATCAGCTGCCAATTTGATCTTATCGAACCGATCAGATTTATTATTAACACAACAGTAAATAGTTGTGTCATCAGGACTTACCACATCTCGCCTGTAAGACCAATAATTCTTCTTTAGCAAACACTAGTAGATGCTTTTTGAATACTTTAAAGAAGGGGTCAGCAACCTTTTGGTGAGTGAGGTCCAAAAAGCTATGTAGAATTATGGAGGAGGGCCAAACAGCTATGGCTCCACTGTCATGGAGAAGAGCCATGTTATTAAATATGTGAATAAATTTTTTTGTGTGTCTAAAGAAACCAAGGATTCAGTATATATTTAATATATTTTTAAAAATAATCACAAGGCATTTTACTGCCACTGTTTAGCAGGGGGTTACATAGGAGTAATGTTATGAGAAAGAGTGACAGGTTATAGGGGGTGCCAGGAAGTGGGTAAGAGAAGGATGAAAATACTGATGAGAGTGGAGTGGACGGAGAAAGGAGCACGAGAGAGAGGATGCAGGTTAGTGAGATCGGAAATGACTATTGACTTTACATATCAATTCTTGGATATTGTAGCTGACGGGAAAGCAAGTAAATGGAAGAGAATTCCACCGGCGGAAAGTGCGAGAAAAGAAGCTGGTGAAGTAGTTTTGATGCCGGGAATTTTTTAAAAAACGATTAAAAACAAATGTTTCATAAACCAGTATTGAAAGAAAATCCATTAAAATTGGTTGAAAACACAATTTTATATTCACTTAAATGTGCCCGCTCGCTAAAGCAATTTCACAGAAAAAGTGAAAGCGAGGCTGTACGCTAATTTTGGCGATCCCTACAAATAAAAAATAAAAAAGTAAAACACATTTTCCAGTTAAAAAGAAATATTTTTTTGTAGTTTCGACGCAATATATTCAGACTATCAACTGTCACTTTGGTTTGGTTTACCTGTATTTATATCGTGTCCTGAGTAAGGTAGCGGGCCGGACAAGATTCACTCGAGGGCCGGATGTGGCCCGCGGGCTGGGGGTTGCCGACCGCTATTCTAAAGACTGGGAAGTGAGGACTGGGTAAATCTCAACCAAATATGGCAATCCATTTTCGGTCTGCTCTGACTCTTCTGGCAAGTTAGTTCTAGATCGGGAAAAATCAATAGTTTTAGATGAGCATTTTTTATTTGTCTTATATAAATTAATAATGGATGAAGTAACCAATATTTTATTATTTCTAAACTTTACATATGGCATCTCACAAACTAAAGAAAATGGGATTGTATAGAATAATGATCATCTATGTCTTGAAGGGACATGACATAAAAAATAAACAACTGAGGATTGAAGATATTTAAAGGAAGATGGCGTGAAGGTGTTGTGTAAAAATAATTTTGATATGCTAGAATAATTTTAATAAAAAAATAATCTCAAATTTTTCTCTACTTCTGAGACGATGTATTGTAATTTTTTAAAATTATTCGGACTTTTGTCTTCAACTGTATTGCCATATTTTGGATTCCATAGGAGCCCAAATATGCCCTAAATACGAATTTGAACGAGATACTAGATTAGCAACTAGATCCCAACCTTTTACAGTGAAACCGATAAAATGCAGCCGTAACTTCTACTCCAACAGTTTCTTTCCTCGCACTTCCCGACTGTGGAATTCTCTTCCACACGATTGCTTCCCCGACGGCTACAATCTCCAGGAGTTTAAATGTAAGGTCAATAGACACCTCCTAACACACTAACCTGCTCCCATTCTATCAAACACTCTTCCCATCTGCCCAACCCTCATCCTCGCTATCCTTATTCATCTGTCACCTTCCTCCTGACATTCCCTATGTCTAACCACTCCTTCTCTTTACCTTCCCCTATGTAGCCCCATGCGCAATAGTGGCAGTGGAATGTCTTGCTTGGGGTGAGATGATTAAAAAAAAAATATTCAAGATCTTACGGCCGTTTTGCGCTCCGACCTTCTGATTGAATTTTTCGAGCCGACCTTTTTTTTTTTTTTAGATAACTCGGGTATATATTATTCTCGTTCTATGACTGATTCCACTTTCAGATATCTTAGTTTTCTCTCTTTAACTCAAATCTCTAAGATTTCGTTCATCACTTTTGTAGTCAGGTATTGAACTCAGTACTCTTTGAATCAAGTCACTGGATCCAAGTAACGGTTTTATTTACTGGGTAATGTATTCTTATAAAGAATATGATAGATTTTGCTATAAATGGTTTCAAATAAAAAAAAATAACATCAGCATAAGTCTTTTTCGTTAACGGCTGGCTCTATACGGGCGTCGCCATTGCAAGTCTCATCACGAATATCACAAATCCTTTAAGATATACATCATCATGAAAGAGAGGACAAATTATCACGTTCTTTCACAATATTAATCATAATTTGTTATATTAGCATCGTTAGTTTCTATTGTGTTCATATTAAAATTGTTAATTCAATTCAAACATAAAAAAAGCAATCAAAATATCACAATCTCAACACATCGAATCACGACATTAAGGAAATATGTTAATAATAATTTCTATAGTTTCAACATGAAAATGTAAAAACAAAGTCATGAACGGCACTTACCCTTCATTCTTTCACGTCTTTATTTTCTTTTCCTCCATTTTTTTCATTTAAAGTATGCCACATCTTTAATTAATTTTCTCTTTTCCATATTTTCCTTCCGCGTTTTATTTATTTGGCTTTGCTATAAAAGTTTTAAATTGTTGTCTGTAGTCACGATATCTTCGAAATCCATGTAATTGCGATTTGCAAAATTAAAAAAATAAACAAAAACGCTTCCTAGCAATGATTCCATTGCACGTTCAAATTAATTCATTTTTCGCATCAAGAAAAAAAATATTTCCCCATTTTCAAAATTTGACGCGTTGCCATAGTCACTTGAGAGCTGTCCATTGAGCATGCAAAGAAATCAGTACATTTTGTCAATAAGATTTGAACAGTGTTTGTGTTAATAAATCCGCTTGTCAATCGCGAATATTCAGTGTTAGCATGCCAAATACAGGGTGTCCATAAAGTTCGTGTGCATAAAATAATTGTCACAAATACAAATAAAGTTATAAATTTTTTAAAGTGCACACGATCTTTATAGACACCCTGTATATGCATGTAAAAGTCGATATGAATCTACCGTTGATTTTTCATTGGGAATTGATTTCAAGTCGTCCTCAGTTTTTTACGATTGTAGAAATGTAAAATCATGTCATTTGAATAGATGTAAATTATTGCTAATTATCGACGAGCGTATATCATCCTAATTTTGGTTGCTTTTTATCTAGTATTCTTTCAAAACGATAGGGTTTAGAAATAAAATTTTAAAAAATTATGCTCCGGCAAAAACTTGCATCTCTTGTCTATGAAAAAAGATATTTCGTTTAAATGCTTCATACATAAAGCTAAGATGTTTAAGCGGGAAACATTACAAAGTCTTTTTAAGAGGTTAAATTCTTTGCAAAAATAGAATCACAACTTAGCAAAGAAATACATTTACTCAATCATCGTTTTTTCTTACCAAAAAAGAATTAAAATATTTAATGAAGGAAAAACAACGCTAGAATTTGTCAAACACGATTTGTTGTTTATAACGAGGCAATATCTCTTTTATACAATGGTCCTGGGCATGACGGTAAACTGCATCCGGCAGCAAAGCCTCTGATTGGGAAGTTGTAAGGAGCATGGAAGCACCTCTTAAATACTGTTGTTCCCAGGTCCACTCTGACCCGGAGTGGTGACACCTGTTAGGGTCCCAGCTATGGGTAAATAGTTAACCCCCAAACTATGGTCAAAACACTATGAAAGCATAAAAAATGCACTTTTATAGAAATATATACATAAAAATATATCTTTATAGAAAAATATACATTTTTGAAGGAAACATATTATCAACAATACATTTCTGAAGAAAAAATGATTATCATAACACATTTTTGAAGAACAAACTTATTCTCAGCAAAACATTTTTGAATATAAAACTAGAAGACATTTTCAGTTTTTTAAAATAAAAAAAGAATAAAAACAAAAAAAAATAATGAAAATCTGATAAAATCAATCTCTTCACTATCACTGAACATTAAAAAAGTACCTTAAAATCCCACCTTTTTTGTCATTAAATAACCCACAGAGGTGTTGATATGCCGTTAAGCAAAACTCAAACTCAAACTCTTATACAAGGAACAGAAATAAGTTTTTTTCTTTAAGTAAATTCACCCCATCTAAGACAGCAAAGCCACTAAGACACCAACGTTTACTAGGTGTGAGAGAATTAGAAAGTAGAAGTATTGTTGAGGAACGAAAACAGTAGAGGAGTAATCAGGATGATACTATATAAGGATTGACATTGCATTTTGAATTCATAGATCAAACTTTTTCATGGATTTGTATAAAAGACATACAGACAGATAAACAGACACACACACAAGCAGCTTGCCTTTTATATATATATATATATTATCTATTTTCTGCACTATTTTAAGAACTGCAGCCTTGAAACTTCTGAATATCATTTCTTATGTCTTTGTCTATGAGTGTATCAAATTTGATTAAAATCAGACCACTCCTTCTATAACCCGATTTTTTCGATTATCGATTTTCGATATTTATCAGGGGTACCTCGACACAAAACATAGCTAAGAACCCTCGCAGACGCTTGTAATACAACTGTGTAAATTTTCAAGAAAATCGGTTCAGCCGTTTCGGAGTCTGAGCTCTAGGACCATGGATCAGTTTTAAAGCTTTCATTACACCCGAGCAACGCCGGGTTATACTGCTAGTAATATAATAATCTCATATTTGTGTATACTTCTGAGATAAGGTATTTTAAGTAATTTATATTATTCGGACTGTTGTCTTGATCTGTATTGCCATATTCATTACGTTTCAGTTGTTGTCTGCTCCGAGCTTCTTCAGGTGATTAAAATTTCGAACCGAACCCGTTATCAGTGGGGTATATTGTTTTCGTTCTATGTGGCATGCAACTTACTGGTGTTTTAATTATCTTCCTTTAACTCAACTCTTTAAGATTTTGTTCACAACTACTGTAGCCAGGTATTGAACTCAGTACTCTTTGGTTCAAATCAACTGTAATTTAATTTATTCTACAACAGGCTGCTTGAAGTTAAATGGAAATTATTTTAGTAAATAACGTGTTTTTCTACTATGTCATTTGACCAAAAATGGCAGCAAACCAAAAGAAAGTGCTGCTGTATCTTCCCGCTCTCTAAACTTAACAGAGTTCTGAAGCATCTCTACCGCCTTGTGAGTGATGAATTATATGTTTCATTCTAAGGCCCCTATCAAGAAGTGAACCCCCATAAGCTTCTCACCATATTATCGCTATTTCTTTGGAAAATGTTCCAACGGTCTAAATTCTTCTTGTTCAGATCTTCACAACTAATACCAGTGCAATAAACCATCACAATCTCATTGGTATTCGTATGGACCGTGCCTTTCAACAAATGATCATCCTTCGCTGCTATTGCTGTCGTTAATTGTAGTGAGTGTGTGTGCGTGTTTTTACCCGTAACTGTGTTTGAGCATGAATATGTGTGTCGGTCAACGCACACATATATAAACCATAAACACACCACCATTCGTCGAAAGGCACGGTCCACGAGCGGACGGTCGTGAAAACAAGCTCTCCTACCATTCTGAAGATGACATTTTCATCTCGAAATATTAATGAATAATAATTAGATAATACCCAACACCTTCTTTACCTTCCTTTATTTTACTAAATGCATTGTGATAGCCTTCAAACCTACGCATACAATTTACTTTATGTTGAAAAATGTTTCATTCTGTATAATTTCTTTTGATAAATCTTTGTTGTGCATCGTCATTCGGGTTTCTTTGTTTATCGCCATATCATTTCCAGTTAGTAATTTGTAATGATTAAAGACAATTGGTAAAACCAAAGCAATAAATATGTAAATTGTAAATTGTGTTCTCATATCAATAGTTAAAAATACTCCGAGCAAGATGTACTTCTTAGTAAAGAGCATCCTTCATTGAAACTCGTGCTATAATATCAGAAACAACTTTACGAGATGGCATTCATTGAAGACCTTTAACGGCATCAACGGATACAAGATATCTCTATGAAAGTCCAGTTCCCGTGGACCTGGATATGACGATAAACTGCATCTGGCAGCAAGGCCTCTGATTGGGAAGTTTTAAGAAACGTGGAACCACATTTTAATTGCTGCTGTTTCCAAATCAAAGGAGTGGTGGCACCTGTTAGGATCCCAGCTATGAGCAAATAGTTAACCCTAAAACTGGGATGAAAGCATTATGAAAGTATAAAAGTAAACTTTATAGTAAAAATTTGAGCAATACTTTTTTGGAGAAGAAAATATTACTAGCAGTGCATTTTCCAAGAAAATCGAACGAAAAATATCACCAGCATTTTTTTGTTTTTTGGAAATAAAGTATACCAGCAAGACATTTGACTCTCGACAAAACCCTCTTTACACAGAAAAAAAATAATACCAATAAAACCTGATTTACAAACTGCTTTTAAAAATAAAAAAAAAACAGAAGACATCATGATCTTCCTTTTTTCATCAAAATCTGGCTAAATCAACCTACTTATTATAACTGAACATTTAAAAAAATTCCCTAGAAATCCATCTTTTTAGCATTAAATAACCCACAAATGTTGATATGCCGTTAAACAAAACTCAAACTCTGGTTCCCGTACAATCACCGATGTTAAGTGACGTCTAGTCTGGTCAGTACATAGATGTATAACTGCAATGAAATAACAGGGACTGTAAGCTTGTATGTGCGGATGGTATACAGGCTAAGAACCAGGAATTAAAAATCGGAGTGTTGAGTTCCAGTTTCAGTTAATTTCGTCAGTTTCACTTAAGCTACGAATCCATCTCTTCTCTCACCAGCAATGAGTTAATCATTAAATAGTCATCTCGAAAAAAGAAAATGTTACAACATTAAAATATTTTCTGGCTTTAAATAATTAGCAAAGGTTGATAAACAGTTAAAAAACGAATTGGTCAGTTAAAGAATAGTTGGCGTTGGACAAAGTTTGCAAAGAGATAGGAATACACTTTATGAAATTTTCGCCATTTATTATGGGTTTCGTTAATAATTAATTTTTTGCCTTATTAATATTTAATAATGTAATTACTAACATAATTATGATGTAATCAATAATTTTCAATTCATAACGTAAATGAGTAACGTAATAAGTATTTTCTTGGCCTAATACTATATCTTAGTTATTATTAATAATTAATGTCTTGGCCTTTAATAACAATTTGTAATTAATAACCTAAATTTTTAACGTAATAGTATCTTTTTGACCTAATACTATGTGGATGGTGGTCCAGTGGATATCGGCTCGGAACAAGAAATCGGAGAGCCGAATTCGAATTCCAGCTGAATTCATTGCATTCATTTACGCGCAAATACCCTTGGGAAAGGTATTAATCCGTCACTTCCTTCCAGTTATGGGTTAAATAACAGGACAGATTGGGTTCTATAGCCTTGGCTGGCAACCAGTCTACCGCAGAAAGCAATGGCAACCTACTGTGGAATAATCTTCTGCCCAGTCAGTCATGTCTCTTTCGAGACATGATCGCCCAAGCGTGTTTCACGTATGCCACTTAACTGACTATGTGTTTAGTTAATATCAACAATTTCCTTTTGACAGTTAAAATGTATTCTTTACTTATCAGACAGTTTCTTCTTCTTTGTGATCTAAGAAAAGATAAAACGGGTGTCAGGTGCTATATATATATATATATATATATATATATATATATATATATATATAGGCAGCATTACTTCATTAATGCATGTTTCATTAAATAATGTGGACAATTTTATGTAAATTTTTCTATACCAAATTCTCTCGCTGGAACGACCTCTTTTCTGTTTTTAATATATATACATATGTGTGTATATATCCAAAATAGTAGCAGTTTTTTCACTGCTTGTTATCTCCGATAGAAAATATTGCTTGTTATAAAACATATGTTAGATAATTGGAAAAGAAAATGATTTAAAATATAAAGTAAAACTGTATCTTCCAAATTATTTTGCTAGACAAAAATTATGAATATATATATATATATATATATATATATATATATATATATAGATATAGATATAGATAGATAGATAGATAGATAGATAGATAGTATATATATATATTATAAATTATAGTTTAGAACATGTACAATTTTTTTATCCACTACAAACTGTACATTTTGTTTCGACATTGAAATTACAATGTCTCATCATGTGGAGTGGAAAGGAATGGAAAGCCTTTTTCTTATATTTGACGAGATGTGTGTGGGATGTTGGTAGGGGTAAAAAATTGTACATGTTCTTAATTATAATTTATAATAAATATTCACAGCTCTATATTATATATATATATATATATATAAATTTTTCTTCGTTCCTTATTCACTTGTATATATATATATATATATACAGAGAGAGAGAGAGAGAGAGAGAGAGATGTTTATATAGCAATGCACAAACACACGCAAATATATACATATACAATGATATATATATATATATATATATATATATATATATATATATTAGTCGTCCATATACAAGCCTGTTTCGCTGATTCAGATATATTTATTAGGGTTTGTTATATATATATATATATATATATATATATATATGAATGAGATGCCAAATTATTTTATCCAGGTACTTTCGATAGTGTTTTCAGATCATTTTCAAGGGTAAATTACAAAGAAAATCTTATTGTAACTGCAACAAAATCTGCATTCCGTGATTTTTAAAACGCGTAAACATGCCCCTTTTGTAGTCACTGTAAACTATAAAGTTTAGCTGTTGAGGTTATGCAATTTTTGCAAAATAAGCGTTTCTATGTAAGAGAGGTGACCGGAAATTACTTGGGTTAACACCAACTGTAGTATCTTCCTTGATGAATTTCATCTCAACATCAAGAAACTGATTAGTGGAAAGGTTAATTATAAAAATAAGTAGACATAATATGTCTTTATTATTCAAAGAAGCATGTTTTAATGGAGATATGCTCCCTATATAAATATACGTTCTCAAAAAGCAACATTTTCAATTAATTTGTGCTGCACCCTGTTTGTCAGTTAAATTTTTTGTTCGCATATCAAGACATCAGAGCTTGATCTACCGGTGACTCGATTTTGGTTGAGTTTGAGTGAAGAGTCCTGGAGAAATGCATGAAAGTGCGAAAAAAAAACACCCGAAATTGAGTTTATGGTTGATTTTTTACGAACCCTGTGCATTGATTCGATAAATTTTTGTATACATCAAAGATTCGGACCTTGATCTAAAAATTACCCTATTTTGGTTGAATTCACATAAAGCGTCTCTCGGAGGAGAAGAGTTCGTAAATTGTAAGCGTTTCGGTGATTTCTGCCGGTCACTGTAAATTTTTCGTACATCAAAGGTTCATGCCAATTCTGGTTAAAATCGGACTTAGTTTTTCCAAGGAGTTGGGTTCATTAAAATGGAGACACACAAACGCAGACAGACATTTTCATTTATATATATATCAATTGGAGTAGAAAGACTAATCTATCGCCCGGTTCACACTCCACCCACGTCTATTGAACAAGTGAAGAGGCTCATCCCTTGTTCCCTGTTTAGGATGTGGTTTCCGGCTTTCTGTTTTCCAATCTTTTCACTCTTACGTAGCCCACTGCGCACCAGTGACATTACCGCCTTGCTCGGGATGATATGATTAAATATATATATATATATATATATATATATATATATATTATGTTTTAGAACATGTACATTATTTTTTAATATATGTCCTCGACAATCATATGTTTGTTTCAACGTTGGGTACTTTTCTTCGGGATGTAAAAGCAAAACTGAGACGAAATCAGTTTTGCTTTTACCTCCCATACATCATATATCGAGCACTATTTTAAATTAATGTTTTGGACGGAAAAAATTCTTTCTTCGTTCTGTACCCACTCGGATATATATATATATATATATATATATATATATATATATATATATATATATTATGGACTCTCCCATCGATTTCGATGTATGAGGGTCTAACCTTAGTAAGACATCCACACAAAGATTTGTTTATAGTGGTGAAGGCATCGTGTAGTACCATCCACACTTTTTGGAACTGCTGATATCAAACAATCGGTGCAGAAATCTGCCACAGATCGCATGAACAGCAGACCTCAATTATTTAACCCATAATTAGAGGGAACAGACGGTTTAATACCTTTCCCAAGGGTACTAGTGCGCAAGTGAATGCAGTGTGCTCGACTGGAATTGGAACACGGCTCACCGATTTCCCCCTCCAAGCCGACATCCACGGCACCACAACGCACATCCGTGAACGCTAACACCACCTGGTATTCCCAAGTGGTCACCCACCTAAGTACTGACCAGGCTCAACGTTGCTTATATATATATATAACGTGTGCAAGAAATGTACATATATATATATATACATATATATATATATATATATATATATATATATTATTTCTAACACGTTTGTTGTATCTCCCTTTCTCACTCAGCCTATATATATAAATCGTCTTTGATGGTGGATGTCTTTATGTTAACGTCCCTGTAACCTCTCTGAAGATGGCTCATGTGAGTCGAA
>JBBBDQ010000377.1:1690000-1715000 GCA_037127315.1 Ascarosepion bandense | reverse complement strand
CGCTAACCATTACATAACATCGAAGTGCACATCAATGCTTTATAGACATTTTGTTCAGTGATGTATTTTCTCTATACCTTTTTCAAGGAACAATGGGTAATATATTAAAAAACGCTAGTATTTTTAATTTCAATAAGAGTTCGCCAGAAAAATTTACATTTTGCTTATATTCAGATTAAACTCTTTTTCACTTTGTCGCTTAAGAGAAATTTCAAAGAGAAGCCGTCAGAGTAATTTTCTTTTATACGACTTTATCATTATTTTATTTAAATTGATAACGAAATTTAGAAAAATTAAGATATTTTTAAAAAAATTAAATCTAACATTGCTTAAAAGCTTCCTTTACCGGAGGCAATCACGTGACTTATTGTCAGACAACTCTCAGCAATTGCGATATACGGCCGAGAAAAATGTTTTTAAACGGAATGCTAAGATGAAGTATTAGATAGGCAACAATTTGGGTTATTGTTATATTAATCCCCCCTTGTACTTTTAAATTTAAATGAAAATGTGTTAAAACAAGACTGAATATACGACACGACAAGATGCGGGTCGTTGACACCTCCTAAGGTGTTCAATATGGCGTATCAAATATGGCTTCCAGGCAAGATGGCTAAACAGTAAGTTCAGCAATATTTAATTCGTAAGAAAGTTTATTTCCTTTCTTTTTTTTTGTCGTCGGTGTTTCTATAAAAAAAAAAATTTTCGAAAATTCTTCTTTCAGATAAGACTCAATCATATGTTAAGTCGAACCACTTGCATTTTGATTTTTGCGTTTTCTTTTTATAAGGAATTTTTTCGGTGCTCAGTCTCTTTTATAATTCATTCGGTTTTCATTTTGTTGGTTTGGTTTGTGTTTTATTTCTGTCATTTCTTCTTCCTTGATCTTCTTTTCTTCTGACTATGCTTTTTTTCTTTCTTTCTTTGTGCTGTTTGTTTTCATTCGTTTGTTACATCGGTTTTTATTTCTTTCTTTCTTTGGTTGCTTCCATTATTATTGTTTAATATTCACTTACTGCTGCCATCTTGATTTCTCTCTTTCCTTCTTTTTACACTGCTATTATTGTTTGAGTTTTTTCATTTGTTTGTGAAATGTTTGTAGTACATGCTTTCTTTTTTTCATTATTTCTGTGTTTTTTTGTTTTGTTTTTTTGTTTTTTTTTTCACTGGTTTTAACATACCCTCCATTACTTTTTATTATTTGCTTTCTCACTTATTCTTTCTTTCTTTTTTGTTTGTTTGTTTCTTTTTTTCTTTCTTTTTACTGGTTTTGAGGTCCTTCATTTCTTTTTTGTGTTTGCTTTCTTTCTTTTTGCTTTTCATTTTCCTTTTTTCTTTCTTTCTTTCTTTCTTTCATTCCTTCTTTTTACTGGTCTGGAGGTCTTTCATTTCTGTTTTGTGTTTGCTTTCTTTCTTTTTGTTTTTCATTTTTAATTTTTCTTTCTTTCTTTCTTTTCTTCTTTTTACTAGTCTTGAGGTCTTTCATTTCTGTTTTGTGTTTGCTTTCTTTCTTTTTGCTTTTCATTTTCCTTTTTTTCTTTCGTTCTTTCTTTCCTTCTTTTTACTGGTCTTGAGGTCTTTCATTTCTGTTTTGTGTTTGCTTTCTTTCTTTTTTGTTTTTCACTTTCCTTTTTTCTTTCGTTCTTTCTTTCCTTCTTTTTACTGGTCTTGAGTTCCTTCATTTCTGTTTTGTTTTTGCTTTCTTTCTTTTTGATTTTGATTTTCCTTTTTTTCTTTCGTTCTTTCTTTCCTTCTTTTTACTGGTCTTGAGGTCCTTCATTTCTTTTTTGTGTTTGCTTTCTTTCTTTTTGATTTTGATTTTCCTTTTTTTCTTTCGTTCTTTCTTTCCTTCTTTTTACTGGTCTTGAGGTCCTTCATTTCTTTTTTGTGTTTGCTTTCTTTCTTTTTATTTTTCATTTTCCTTTTTTCTTTCTTTTTTCTTTCCTTCTTTTTACTGGTCTGGAGGTCTTTCATTTCTTTTTTGTGTTTACTTTCTTTTTGTTTTTCATTTACCTTTTTTCTTTCCTTCATTCTTTTTTCATTTCATTCTATTTTAAAATGATTCATTTATTATTTACTTTTTGATAAACTTCTTTCCTTATATTTCTAGCGCTTTCTTCTTTTTTAATATAATGCTTTCATTATATTTTTTGTTTTTTGCATCTTTCTTCCTTTCTTTCTTTCTTTCTTTTTTCACTCTTTCTTTTTTCTTCATTCTCATATTTTCTTGCTACAAAATGTTATTTCTTTCTTTCGCAATTTCATCAACTTTGTTTTTTTTTAAATATATCTTAATTACGAGCAGCTTCTTTCACTTCTTTATTCTCTTTACTTATTTCTTCTCTCTTTAAATATTAATTTCTTTATTAAAATATTTTAATTCTTCTTCTTTTTCTTCTTCTTCTTTTTCTTCTTCTTGTTCTTGCTCTTTTTCTTTTTCTTCTTCTTCTTTCTCATTTCCCCATAACTGTCGCCATTTTGCCATTTTCACATCCATTTGCCGCCCTGACATCGACATGCCCCGGCTGTTTGCCATTCCGAACGTTTCTTCTTGTCTTTTTACTGTTGTTTTAATAATGACCCCGTTTCTCTCGCAGCTGACAACAATCTTGAAAGGTCTGTCTAACTGCCTGCTTTAGACCATTTTTTTAATTACAATAACTCAGAGATATTCGTTCACACACGCACACATTTACGCATGAGCATAAATAACGTGTGAATTAAGATTCTAATATAATGACATTACTCTCTCTCTCCTATATATATATATATATGTGTGTGTGTGTGTGTGTGTGTGTGTGTGCTGTGTAAGAAATTGAATCAGTAAGTCCGTAGCCTGATATACGGTAGTTAATAACTGATTTTTAATCAGAACTTTTCATAGCATAATGCTTGAGGTCCATGATTGACGAGAATACGTTCGGATAAGGGTATTACAAAGAATATTATGCCGAAATACAGTTATATATAGGTACAATACACACAATCATATATATATATATATACTCATCCGCAGACAGATCTGTTTCGCTGTATGTCAGCTCACAGCTTATCAGTACGGTTAGACTCCGATTGCTTTTAACCCAGGATTGAAACCCGACTGAAGTGACGTCAGTCGGCGGTTCTACCTTTGGGCCATGGGCGCACAGTAGAAGAAGGCAGACTGTTTAGCATGTATAGATAGATAAATAGATAAGAATAAACTGAGGCACACACACACACGCACACATATATATAGTTAGATGTGAATACACTGAGATAGATAGATAGATAGATAGATAGATAGATAGATAGATAGATAGATAGATAGATAGATAGATAGATAGATAGGTAAACTTATTTATACTATGTCTAGTTATATTAACTTACAAGAGGAAAATATTTTCGTAAATTTAATTCTAGCAATTTAAAAGATATTACTTTATTATTATTATGAATATTGAACATTTTTGTATAAGTAAAAGCTGTATGTAGGAGAGCTTATACACAAATTTGCAAATTTTCTAAAAATTATATTAACTAACCTGGTCACTAAATAATTAGTTAATAAGCAGGTTTATACATACATGCATACATATATACATACACACACACACACACACACACACACATATATATATATATATATATACGCGAAGGAAATTGCATATAAAGAAAGAAAAGAGAGAGGGGAAAAGTATGAGCTTTGAGCATTTTAGCTTCTCCTATTTTGTCATTTTCACTCTTTATCAGGATGCGTATTTCTGTGAATAAATCATTTTTCAATAACAAGAAATTCAAAATAAAACGGTCGCCATTTTAAAACAAACAGGAAGCCATTTTGAAAACTATTTCCTTCATAGCGGATATTATTTCTCCGCCGATACTAATTTATTGCCTTCTTAATCGAACGGGCTAAATCGAATTTAAAATCAATCACATTTGTTAATTAACTTCATTTCAGACTCTAAAACCAATGCTCTTGTACAATTTTATCAGCGGAAGTTCTTAAAAAGAGTCGGCGCTTGCTTCCGGAAGTTCCATTTGATGTTTAGTTTCCTGTTGACTTAATGCAATTTTTTTCTGGCATTGGTGTCTTGTTTGAATGTTGTGTGCACTGACGACGCACAGAAAATGAAATCGCATAATGAAGTGTAGTTTTATTATTCCAAGCGGACACACGCTTATTACTCTTCTTATTTATTATTATTATTATTATTATTATCTTTTTTTTTTTGCTTTATTTCTCTCGGTGCATTCCTCGGTCTTTCTTACAGCTTGATATTCGGATTTCAAATAGAAAAGGAAATTAGAGAAAGAATGAACAATAAGAAACAAAGAAAATATAAGGATGATAATTGGAAAATTATGACTAAAGAAACGAAGGGATATACGGTGTAGTGAAAAAAGAAAGAAAAGAAGAAAAGAAAAAAGAAAGAAGAAGACGTGGGACATAAAAATGTTAAAAAGCAATGAAAAAGATGATAAAGAAAAAAAGGAAACTAAGGGATGTACGGTGTAGTGAAAAAAAAGAAAGGAAAGAAATAAAGAAGAAGAAGAAGAAGAAGAAGAAGAAGAAGAAGAAGAAGAAGAAGAAGAAGAAGAAGAAATAATAATGATAAAAAGAAGACGGGGGACACAAGAAAGTTAAAAAAAAGAAAATGAAATCGGAAACCGAAAATAAATGAGAAAGAACGAGGTGAAACGATGACACTGAAGGAAGTTCCATACCGAGAAAGAGAAAATTAAAAAAAGAAAGAAAAAGAATTTCAAAAACTGAGAGGCAAGAATGAAAAGGAAAGAAAGAAAAGATTATTATGATGACGTGACAGAAAAAAAAGATGAACAATAAAAACACGTATTTAAGAATAAACAAATATCATTATTTACACTATTTATATTCAGGCTATTGTCCTCATCATTGTCGATGTTAGTTTATGAAGGAAAAGAAAGTAAAAAAAAAATAATAAAAAGAAAAAGAAACGAAGGGATGTACGGTGTAGTGAAAAAAGAAAGAAAAGAAGTAAAGAAAAAAGAAAGAAAGAAAAAAAGAAGACGTGGGACACAAAAATGTTAAAAAGAAATGAAAAAAGATGATAAAGAAAAAAAGGAAACAAAGGGATGTACGGTGTGAAAAAAAAAGAAAGGAAAGAAACAAAGAAAAGATAAGGAAGATAATTGGTGTAGTGAAAAAAATAACAAAAAAGAAAGAAGATGTGGGACGCAAGTTAAAAAGAAAAGAAAATGAAATCCTAAAATGAAAATGAATGAATGAGAAAGAACAAGATTGAATAACTGAACAATATTAATTAAAAATAAGAACTAGACGAGCTATTCCTAGGCATAAGCATTGCTTTTCAACAGTTTCTTCTTCTTCTATGTGCCTTCTCCTTTCAGGGCGTAGGCGATCATGGATTTTCACGTCTCCCTATCCCTGGTGGATCTAGCATGCTTTCTCCTGTCACACCACGCAAACCTCGTTCCGTCATCCATCTGCTCAGGCTCTTCAAATATGTTATCCGCTGCCTTCCTCTGTCTCTCTTTCCCTCTATCTGGCCTGTTAGTATCAGGTTCTCCAAGCCCCCCTTCCTCACTGCATGTCCCAAGAACTTTAGCTGTCTCTTCCTGATGCTCAATATTAAATTCCTTTTTGCTTCCATCCTTTCCAAAACTTCATTATTGCTCGATCCATGATATCCGCAGCATCCTCCTGTAGAACCACATTTCAGTTGCTTCCAGTTTTTTCATTCATCTTTTATGATATTGTCAAGCATTCATTGCCATATTCAAGAACCGACATCACATAGCAATCCCGTACTCTTTTCTTTGTTTTTAACGAAATTTTCTTGTTTCTTAATACTCTAGTCAGCTTCTGGAACGCCATGTCAATCACGCTTCTCAAAATCTCCCGTTCAGAGGACGAATGAGGACAATAGTCTGAATATAACAAACGAAAATAATGATAATTACTTAACCGAGAAATTCAGACAAAAATAGACATCAATTCAAAATCATAAAATTGTTCAAAATTGTCTTAATTTCTCCTTGTGTGCCGAATCAACTTACCTTAACTTATGATTCCAAACAGGAACCAAAAAAAGAAAGCGGCCATCTTTCTTGCAAGCGTATTAAAAATGTATATGGATTAAAAGAACATATTTTATTCAGGTGCCATGTCCCTTCAAGAGGACGTGGCACCTGTTTGTTCAGAGCTTTGTTGGTCTATTTGTAGTTCTCGGCAATACTCGAATCTTTATGACCAATCTTGTATATGACTTATCTCGTGTGGCGAAGCGACCACGTATATGCTCGGCGTACGAAACAAGTAAAGGAAAGGAAAAAAGAAATATGGCTGCATTAACACCTTAATTTTAGAAAGACATGGTCTCAGTGCTAAGAGAACAGGCTAGAGTGGTTGTTCATATGCAAATTTTTCACAAGATCAGTCAATTACCATAGGTAATGCATGCTTGGGCGATCATGTCGCAAAAGAGACATGTCTGACTGGGCAAAAGATTATCCCGGTGTAGGTTGCCATTGCTTTCTGCGGTAGACTGGTTGCCGACCAAGGCTATAGAACCCAATCTGTCCTATTATTTGACTCATAGCTAGAGAAAGAAGAGATAGATTATATTATGTTATTTCCTTAAGTATAATTATTGGGTGATTAGTTTACTGCTTTAAAACAATAGAAAACCGATCCCCCACTTTATGCCCAGTAAACTAATTAATTATTTTTCCAACTATTATATTCACTCAGTCAGTTAAGGACCATACGTGATACATGTCTCGAAAGAGACATGACTGACTGGGCACAAGATTATCCCGGTGTAGGTTGTCATTGCTTACTGCGGTAGACTGGTTGCCCACCAAGGCTATAGAACCCAATCTGTCCTGTCATTTAATCGGTTGAATCCCGGGAGGGGATAAACAGAGAAAGAATAGTGCAATAAATAACTCTTAACACTGAGAATATATAAATAGAGGTTTATTACACCTCAGTACAATAAAGCAAATACAAGTACCCCAATGAACAGATAACAAGAATAAAATTTAAGAAGGCAAAATCTCTGTATAGGACGTATGCGTCAGTCTTGAGAAGAAGGCTTCCGTCTAGTGACGTCTAACTCTCGACTAAAGCTGATTGCTCTCGATCTCTCGTATAATGACGAAGACTCTCGATCACTCCCGTGTAATGATGAAGACTCTCGTGTAATGACGAAGACTCTCGTGTAATGACGAAGACTCTCGATCACTTCCGTGTAATGACGAAGACTCTCGTGTAATGACGAAGACTCTCGATCATTTCCGTGTAAGGACGAAGACTCTCGTGTAATGACGAAGACTCTCGTGTAATGACGAAGACTCTCGATCACTTCCGTGTAATGACGAAGACTCTCGTATAATCACGAACCCTCTCGATCACCCTCGATCACTCTGAAGTTCGTTCCCGTCTAGGTCTTTTATAACCCGGGCCATACCCATTCCTGGGTAAGACAGGATATTCCTCCACAACATAATCCATAACTGGAGGGAAGAGACTGGTTAATTCCTTTCCCAAGAGTATTTGCGTGTAAGTGAATGCAAGGAATTCAACTAGGATTCGCAATCGGCTCCCCGATTTCTCGTTCCGAGCCGATATCTACTGCACCACAACGCACATATCGCGAGATCAGCTCAGCATAAAAACACTACACGAGAGAGAGGCGGGGAAAAAACACCTGTGAACGGGATACTGTGTATACGGAACGAATTTGAGAAGAGTTCGAAAATTGAGTATTTGTGCCAGTTTTTCACAAACTACAACATTCTGCACGCCTTCTTTCTTGATTATTTGCCAAGGTGGAATCACCCATTAAACGGAATGAACTCTTCCAACCACTACCTATACCTCCCCTCACATGCCAGTAGATAGCGCAGATAACCTGAGTAGATAGTCTAGATAGCCCGAGAGAGTAGCCTGAGGAGGACGCCCTAAACATAGCCGAGTGTCGTCTACGAACATTGCTACCGTAACGACCATTCAGTCAGTTAAGTGCCATACGTGATACACGCGTTGAGCGATCATGTCTCGAAAGAGACATGACTGACTGGGGAGAAGATTATCCCGCAGTAGTTTGCCATTGCTTTCTGCGGTAGACTGGTTGCCGACCAAGGCTATAGAACCGAATCTGTCCTGCTATTTAACCCATAACTGGAGCGAAGAGACGGATTAATACCTTTCCCAAGGGTATTTGCGTGTAAGTGAATACAATGGATTCAACTGGAATTCGAACTCGGCTCCCCGGCTTCTAGTTCCGAGCCGATATCCACTGTACCACAAATAATATTACACAAATTGGAGTAGATAGTCTAAACCGGTTCACACTCCACCCACGTCTATTGAACAGGTGAAGAAGCTCATCCCTTGTTTCCTGTTTAGGTTGTGGTTTCCGGTTTTTCTCTTTTCCAATCTTTTCACTCTTACGTAGCCCCCTGCGCATCAGTGGTGTTTTTCGCCTTGCTTGGGGTGATATAATTAAAAAAAAAGAAGACTAATCCGTATTATCGATCTACTAACAAAGTTCCAAGTCTTGCATTTTGCTGTGTTTAATATATGTTCGTTATTTTCTATTTTGGATTGTTTGTTGTGTTATTCTTGCTGGACCTTTAACCGGGTCCACGACAATAATGTTATTTCTGTAAATATTAGTTATCTTTTTTCTGATTGTTAGCCACAGTTTATTTGCAACTCGTATTCTTTTTCGAACTTCCATGTTTCTTAAATATCCCTGTCTATGGCATTCTCAACATTAGTCGGTAAATTACCGTCTTAACTGCTGCAAGTCAAAAAGTCAAATTAAAATCATGACTGGAATGTTCAAATGCTCGAAGAGCAATAGGTAGGAAGAATAAAAAACATCCGGACATGTAGAGAGTTTGGTGTAAAATTGTTGAGGAATTTAAACGGAAGGAGATCCTACTATATTGTCTCATTAAAGTGTCCTTTTGTTATTTTCCTAAAATGTCCTTTTTTGTTCGTTTACATGCTTTATCTTTAGCATTTTAATCGGAAACATATTTTTCTTTGTTCAAGTCTCGTCTTCATTTGTGGATCGGGGGAGATTACCACAGAAGTAGTGAATACCCCGATAGTGCACAACATTTTAATGCTTTTTTTTGTTTCTAACGAAAATTCCTTGCTTCTTAATACTTGCTTTATTTCTGGAAGACATTTTCTGTCTTCTGTTAAACCAATTTCCAGATATTAAAATTTTCGTACTTCATCTTGGCATCTCCAATTCGTTGTTTGCATCCTCGTCTGATCCTTTTCCTGGCAAACGTACATTCTATATTCCTAGAATTGTTTTTTTTATATTCATATCGCTTCAAGAAAGGCATTTTACTGCCACTGTTTTGCAGGGGGTTATATAGGAGGAAAGTGATGAGAAAGAGTGACAGGTTATAGGGGTGTCAAGAAGTGGGTAAGAGAAGGATGAGAATACTGATTAGAGTGAAGTGGACGGAGAAAGGAGCACTAGAGAAAGGATGCAGGTTAGTGAGATAGGAAATGACTATCCGAGCTCTCAGTGAATGCTGGACAATACCATCAAAGATAAAGGAAAAACTTGAAGCAACTGAAATGTGGTTCTATAGAAAGATGCTGCGAATATCATGGATCGAGCATGTGAGCAATGATGAGGTCTTAGAAATGATGGAAACAAAAAGGAAATTAATACTGAGCATCAGGAAGAGACAGCAGAAGTTCCTGGGGCATGCAATAAGGAATGAGGGCTTGGAGAACCTGAGACTAACAGGCCAGATAGAAGGAAAAAGAGACAGAGGAAAGCAGCGGATAACATATTTGATGGACCTAATCTTAAGTTCGACAACTTTGCAGTAGTCTTTTTTTATAATCGTTTCGCTCCGAGCAAGGCATTCCACTGCCACTATTGCACAGGGGGTTACATAGGGGAGAAAGTGGTGAGAAAGGATGGTTAGATATAGGAAATGTCAGAAGGAGGGTGATATACGGGTAAGGATACCGAGAATGCTCGGGGTGAAACGCTTATAAAAAAAAAAAATATATATATAATTTAATCATTTCAACCCAAACAATGTGTCGGGGTCTACATAAACATGAAAGCAAAAGAACAAGATATACAGGGTGATGTGGAAAGGGCTGAAGTCAAGTGGATAAGAGATGGGAATTGATTTTGCATTTAAATTCCTGGAGGTTATGGCCGTCAAGAAAGCATATATATGGAAGGGAGTTCCATAGGCTGGAAGCGCTAAAATTGTCGCCTGCATTTGGTTGATTTAACTGTAAAAGGGTGGGACCTTTTTACCAGTCTGGTTGCGCAAGTATATTCTTGTGGAGGGGACACCATTGACTTAAGTTCGTCGAAGCAGAAGCCATGAAAATATTTGTAGAAGAGACAGAGGGAAGCCATATCCCGTTGATGAGAAAGTGGCTGGAGTCGAGTTAAGACCCATTTTTTAACCATGTTTTACTTTTTGTCCGCAAATATACCTCTATTATTGTATACACTGTTGACTCTCACAACAATGTTTGTCGTTTTAAAAATTGATGTTTTCAATTTTAATAGAATTTGAACATATGAAAGCGAATTTATAGACTTTCTTTTCTTGAGAATCGACAAAGATATTAAGCACTACTTATCTATTCAGTGCCATACGTGATACACGCTTTGACCGATCATATCCCGACAGAGACTGGGCAGACGATTATCCCGCAGTGGGTTGCCATTTCTTTCTGCGGTAGACTGGTTGCCAGCCAAGGCTAGAGAACCCAATCTCTCCTGTTATTTGACTCATAGTTAGAGGGGGAAGAGATGTATTATATTATTAAGTAATGATTAGTGGGGAATCAGTTTATTACTTGAAAACAATATAAAACTGATCCTCCACTTTATGCCCAGGGGAAGCCTTAAACCTTGTTTTCAACTATTATATTTAGTCAGTCAGTTAAGTGCCATACGCAATACACGCTTTGAGCGATCATGTCTCGAAAGTGACATGACTGACTGGGCAGAAGATTATCCCGCAGTAGGTTGCCACTGCGGTAGACTTGTTACCAGCCAAGTCTATAGAACCTAATCTGTCCTATTATTTAACCCATAACTGGAGGGAAGAGAGGGATTAAATCCTTTCCCAAGGGTATTTGTGCGTAATTTATCTATTAGATTGTCTATTTTCAAGAAAACGTTTATATTTGTGATTATAAAAATATGTAAAGAAACTATAATGAAATATTTAATATTTACCATTTTATAAAGAAATACATATAAAAATAATGATAATTTTTAGTCATGAATTTATAAAAATGTTTGTAAAGTCGTAACTTAACTACGTTAATAAATATTCATTACCTACGGGATGCGAAGCTGAAATATATTTTTATAATATTGTAGTTTTTATAACTTTTCGAATAAAAATATTTCTTCTACATTTATTTGTTTATAAAATGGTAAATAATAAATATCACATTGTGCATCGTTACCGATAGAGTAAAAACATAAAAAATAGATAGCGGTGTCAAAGGAATAACAGTTCTTATGTAAGGCTATTTTTTTTCGGTTCGTTATGTTAAATAGTTGCTGTCATTTGCCACTAGATAGAAAAGGCCCATCCGACACAAGTTTTTTTCATTTAAGTTTAATTTAAATAGTTTATATCTGTTTGGGTGGGCGCATGTATATTTTAATAAAATGATTAGATCTAAAAAGAGATTTCTATAAAAAAATAATAATAATATTGATTATAAAACAATTCAATTTCTTACTGGAAAATTTTTAAATATTTTTTTTGTATTTAACTTTTTAATTTTTATAGTTCATCTTAGGGTAGAGGTCATCCAGACAAAGTGAAAAATGGCTGACGCGAAATAGGGTTCATATATGTGCCTGTGATTAAGTGTACGTTAAATGTCATAAGCACATATGATTGGCTCACGCGAAACACAAACATTAATTATGTGCATGCAATATGAAACACATGCAATACGACACGGTCACGTTGAATACACTGGTTCTCGTCCGATCACCGAAGTTGAGCCTGGTCAGTACTTAGATGGGTGACAGTTTGGGAATACCAGGTGCTGTAAGCGTTTTTGGCGGATGTGCTTTGTGATACAGTAGGTATAGGCTAGGAAAGAGAAATCGGGGAGCCGAGTTCGAATTCCAGGTAAATACCCTGCATTCACTTACGCTTAATTGGTGGTAGTATATATATATATATATATATATATATATATATATATATATATATATATATATATATATATATATATATATATATATATATATGCCACCGCCAATTAAGCGTAAGTCATCGACTTTAATTCGTTACCTCTTCGTCACCAGGGCCCGTGGTACAATTGGTATGACATCAGCTTAATAACCAAAAACTGTCTGAGTTCGATTCCTGGTAGCGGATGCGCACTGCTGAAGAGTCCCAAATATAGGAAGAAACGGCCGTCTAGTGCTTTCTGCATTCTGTTGTGGTTGAATAAACAGCTCGATGAATTACTTAATTATTCAAATCTTCCTACTACTTCAATCATATATATAAATATATATATATATATATATATATATATTGACGGATTAATACCTTGTGAAAGGTATTAATCTGTCCCTTCCCTCCATTTATGGGTTAGATAACAGCACAGATTGGGTTCTATAGCCTTGGCTGGTAGGCTAGCAACCAATCTACTGCGGCAGGTAATAACAACCTGTTGCGGGATAATTAAAAATGCCTGAAGTCTCTACAGAGTAGGACTTGGGACCCTGCCCTTAAACAAATCCTAACGAATATTTCTCCATCGCTTGGGAGGAAGCCACCTCAACCCGACCAGGGTGAATGCCGAAACAGGTACAGTTAAATGACACGCAGGCAGTGGGTGATTTTCTAATAACAATTTTGTTTTATGTTCCACGCGCCTTCGGGACATGAGTTATCGTGGTCCTCTACAGATTCCATTTCTTCATTATCGAAAGAAGGATCTGCAATGTAATCGATCCTTATTTGGCATCTTGACTCCAGTTACTTTCTCAAAAATATGACATGGCTTACCTCTGCCTTTTCTACAAATATCTTCATGGCAGCTTTTTTTCAATAGCCTCCCGACCATATGAATTTAAGTCTGGACTAGATTGGTATCTAGGCCCTGCTCATTTACTGTTGAAATAGTTAATGTAATCGCCTCTTCAATTTCAATAGTCTCTTACCTTGCACTTCTCGTCTGTGGAACTCCTTTCCGTTTACTTTAATCCGTGATAACTACAATCAACTGCATATCAGTTAGATTCTTCTACCTTTTTGAATCCCGTTCATTATTTATCCTTTCCTCAATATATTCTGTACCCAGTTTTTGATTTCACTGTAATCCCTTGCGCAAAAGTGGCGGTCCCGCCTTGCTTAGACTTATATATATATATATATATACTATCAGTATAGCCCTGTGTTGCTCGGGTGTAATGAAAGCTTTAAAACTAATCCATGGTCCTGGAGCTCAGACTCTTTGGACGTTGGCACGAAAGACTAAAAGCAATAGTTGTTTCCAGTTAAAGCGAAACCGTAGACTGAAAGAAAATGAATAGATGTATGTCAAATTTTGATTTCCTGGTATCGATATCTGCACTATTGTAACAACTGCAACCTTGAAACTTCTGAATATCGTTTCTTATGTCTTTGTCTATGAGTGTATCAAATTTGATTAAAGTCGGAACACTCCTTCTATAACCCGATTTTTTCGATTATCGATTTTCGATATTTATCGGGGGTACCTCAGCACAAAACCTAGCTAAGAACCCTCGCAGACTCTTATAGTAGAACTGTGTAAATTTTTAGAAAATCGGTTCAACCGTTTCGGAGTCTATAGGTAATGGATACACACACACACACACACACACACACACACACACACACACACAGAGACAAAGTTCCATTTATACATAAGTTTAGATGAGATAGATCAACAGCTCTTTGGTGCACTAAACTATTTTTATTATAACACCTATAAAAATATTACCATATGTAAAGCTCTACTAACTATCGAGCACTCTTTAAAAAGCAAATCCTTACAAATAGTGGACCGCTACATTAGTTTGTACTACTTCAAATATATATATTACCGGCAATTATTTATTAGGCTACCCCAGTCTTTTAAAAGAAATTATGTATTTCATACTATTTTTAGTATTTATTGCCAAGTGGATAATTCTAAATGAAAATAGAATAGCTCTTTTGTTATTATTACTTTGCAAAATTTTACAAGGCAGCCAGGAAGCCTTTGCTTTGGCCAGCCAATAATAAGAAGCGATTAGCATGGGGAAGAGATGACAAAGACTGAACACCAGAACAGTTCATTTGATGCATATGTTATTGTGCAGTATTAACAAAAGAACCATTCTATTATCATTTAGAATTATCCACTTGGCAATTAATACTAAAAATAATATGAAATACATAACTTTTTTTTAACTGGTGTGGCCTAATAGTTATGCCTGGTTGTGTATATATATATATATATATAGATGCATTGTATTACTGCTTCGGTAAGAATATAGTGTAATTTCGCGTTGATTTCCTTACTACTTTGAAGTAAGAATAGTGCTTCTTCTAAACTGGCTACGACACAGGGCTAGAAAGAACAGTCTACCATTTTATTAAACTTATAGCTTAGTGAAGAAATTAGATGGATCCGTGCCTTTCTCGAGGGAACTGTTTAAGTCAACAGACGAATGTGATCTTGGCTCGTTAGATTACACAGTGCCCGTCGATAGCATTTGCGCAACCAGCACATCCGTTTCAGGATATACATAGTCGTAAAAATAGCTGTTTTCTACAGGACTCTGATTTTTACATCAAGCCTAATTTAAAAGATTTTAAGTGAGAATATCTTGCATAATAGCATTTACGTCTGTCCTTGTTCTCAACGAAATCCAGCGACTTGGAAATAGAATAAGAAAGATATTTTTTCTCTCTTTCCCTCGCTATCTCTCTTATATATATATATATATATATATATATATATATATATATATATATGTGTGTGTGTGTGTGTGTGTGTGTGTGTTTTCTTTTTTAACAAAAAATAGTAAGAAATAACCATATATTTTGTGTATTTATTTATGCTTAAGTAACCGCCCATAATGTGTAAATCAATCCCGGTAAACGTCACTTAAGTATAAGATAGCGAACGAAACTGAGATTAGTTCAGATCAATTTTATTGCAATTCTTTATTTTTGCCTCGCCATCGCTACAGCCTTCTCTATGACATGGAAGATCCTTAACGCAGACAACGAGTTAATGTTTAATCTTAAGCCAAGTGCAGGGTTAGGGTGAGGTTCAACCCTCACACTCGCAATTACACACACACACACACAGATAAATATGTATATGTGTATACGGAATAACAATATATATAGACGCAGTTGGCCTTACAACGAGAATGAAGTTTTTTTTTGGGGGGGGGAAGCTCTTGAAAATTGAAAAATGTAACGTTTTTTGCCTATATGAAATTTTATTATTTTAACTACTATTTTAACGTAAGCCTAAATTTTTCTTCGTATTATTATTAATTATTATAATTATTATTTAATTTATATGCTTCTTCGTTTATGATCCTGATTATTTTATCAACTAGTTTACTTCTTCTTCTTCTATGTGCCTTGTCCCTTCAGGACGTAGGCGATCATGGATCTCCACGTCTCCCTATCCCTTGTGGCTTTTAGTATGTTTGCTCCTGTTGCTCCTGGCAACCCCCGTTCCGTCATCCACCTGATCAGACCCTGCAAATATGTTATCCGCTGCCTTCCTCTATTCTCCCAACACTCTCACCATCAACCCAACCCTCATTCTCGGTATCCTTACCCGTATATCACCCTCCTTCTGACATTTCCTATATCTAACCATCCTTTCTCACCACTTTCTCCCCTATGTAACCCCCTGTGCAATAGTGGCAGTGGAATGCCTTGCTCGGGGCGAAACGATTATAAAAAAAGACTACTGCAAAGTTGTCGAACTTAAGATTAGGTCCATCAAATATGTTATCCGCTGCTTTCCTCTGTCTCTCCTTCCTTCTATCTGTCCAGTCAGTATCAGGTTCTCTAGGCTCTCCTTCCTCATTGCATGTCCCAGGAACTTCAGTTGTCTCTTCCTGATGCTCAGCATCAATTTCCTTTTTGTTGCCATTCTTTCTAACACTTCGTCGTTGCTTGTATGCTCAGTCCCCGATATCCGTAGCATCCTTCTGTAGAACCACATTTCGGCCGCTTCCAGTTTTGTCCTCATTTTCGATGATATTGTCCAGCATTCACTGCCGTATTGAAGAACTGACATCACGTAGCAGTCTAGCACTCTTTTCTTCATTTCTATTGAGATTTTCCTGTGTGTTAGTATTTTGCTCATCTTCTGGAATGCGTCCTTTGCCATGCCAATTCGCCTTCGGATCTCCGTGTCGCACTTTCCATCTCCTGTTAGAACACTTCCTAGGTACTTAAATTCTTGTACTTGTTTGATTCTGTTATCCCCCACCTGTATTTGGCATTTTGGGTTATATCTTTTGCTGATGACCATGCACTCAGTTTTCTTAAAGCTTATTTGTAGTCCCTTCTTGTCACTCTCCACTGCTACCTTCTCCAGGCTCTCCTTCCTCATTGCATGTCCCAGGAACTTCAGTTGTCTCTTCCTGATGCTCAGTATTAATTTCCTTTTTGTTGCCATTCTTTCTAACACTTCGTCGTTGCTTGCATGCTCAGTCCACGATATCCGTATTTTACTTATTATTCCTATATGTCTTAGTTGACGATATTTCGAAAGATTTTTTTTATAAACTACGATATTTATCTTAAAAAAAAAAAAATACAAAACCATAGAAAAAAATACGATACAATTTTACGATATTCTTTCTTAGGAAGACTACATTTTTATTTTTATTGTCGATGACGCTAATTATTTTCGATGAGCTTAATGAATAAATAACTGAATATACAGGGTTTTCATAGCAGGATCTGATAGTGGGGGATAAGTTCTCACTGTCTATAAAATGCTCCCATGGCATGCTTGGTGAGATGGCCTCTGGCATTTAAGTCCAGCTCCTGGCATGCTCGTCATGGAGCTGCTTTTACAGAGAGAAGGGGTGAAAGGCGGATCACTGGCGCCTCATAACCTGCTGTTCGAGCAGGTGGAGCTCGTCAGCCTGGAAAGGCATTTCACCTAGAGAAAGGAAAGCACTCATTTCAATCCTCCGCTGCTTTACGGCTATATCCAATCGTGAAAATGGTTTCAGGAGTAAACCTTGAGGTAAAAATCCGGAGTCGCAATCCCTTAGGTAACTCACTGCTATATTCAGTTACTTCTGTCAGCTCCTGCGACAGCACTGGTTCCTAGTAGTTTCTGTAGTTTCTTTGGTCTAATCAGTGACGAAGAGAGCGGGGATGTGCTACATGAGCAACAGCCTGTCCTCCCTATCACACTGCCTAGGCTTGCATCCGATCGTACTGCACAAAAACGCTACACCTGGAGAGAATACGCTAGTTTCGCCGTTGGCGTTGACACAACACTGAGAACGACAGTTACCGGTTCTAAGATACCGCCCGATTGGTGCAGAGCACAGCGCCAGGGGTCGTTCTTGTCAATGGGAGAGATTCTCTAATCTCACCGGACAGCTACCGCCCGCCTGAAGCTGGGCAGCCCTGAGCCAGTAAAGTGTTGTCCCGCCACAGTCTGCCTTCTTCATAAAGTGCACAGAGATTTTTTTTTAATCATATCACCCCGAGCAAGGCGGTAACGCCACTGATGTAGAGGGGGCTACATAAGAGTAAAAGCATTAAATAGAAGAGAAGGGCAAACCATTTAGAAAGAAGCAAGAGAAGGATGGGAATGCAGGTGTGATGACAGTTGCAGAGGTGGAGAGAAAGGAAAGGATATACAGGGTGGTGAGGAAAGAACTAGGGTCAAGTGGTTAAGAGATGAGTATTGACCTTGCATTTGAATTTCTGGAGATTGTAGCCGTCAGGAAAGCAAGGATAAAGAAACGAGTTCCACAGGCGGCAAGTGTGAGGAAAGAAGCTGCAGGAGTAAAATTGTCGTCTGCACTTGGTTAATCTCACTGTGAATGGGTGAGGCCCAGTTGCCAGGAGACATTCGATAAGTGGGCCGTACAATTTGCACCAGGCAACAACAAGAAATAGTAAACCAGCTTTAAAACTGGGCTGTTGGTACATGACGATGCTGACCGGCCTATCTGAAGGCCTCTAGGATATCAGTGACTCCAAGAAAACTGCTATTATCAATGATGAGCTTAAAAGGCTTCATATGGACATTGTTGCACTGCAAGAAACACGTCTGGCAGATTCTGGATCTTTAAAAGAGAGGGACTACACGTTCTTCTGACAGGGAAAGAGCTCCGACAAACCTCGCCAACACGGTGTGGGCTTCGCAGGTAGGAACAGCTTCCTGGATATGGTTGAACCAGGTAGTAACGGTTATGGGCGACTTCTCACACTCCGCCTCAACACCGCAGCAGGTTCTGTCAACTTCTTCAACGTGTAGACTCCGACACTCTCTGCCACACCGGACTCCAAAAACGAGTTCTACAAGAAGCTTGCAGCCATCATCAGCAGCATCCCAAGCAAGGAAGAGCTTTTTTCTCCTGGGAGAATTTAATGTCAGAGTGAGTACTGATCGTGATTCGTGGCCCTTGTGCCTTGGACAGATTGATGTCGGCGAGATGAACAACAAGGGCCAGAGACCACTCTAGCTATGCACATACCACAACCTGTGCATAACCAGCTCTTTCTTCAAGACCAAGCCCCAGCACAAGGTAACTTGGCGACACCCACGCTCAGGGAACTGGTACTAGTTCTTCACACTTGCTCTTATCACAACGCGGTCGGTGAAACAGACCACTCCCTAGTGTGCTGCAAGATCAAGCTCGAACTCAAGAGAATCCTCGCATTGTTGTCAACAAGATCAGACAACTAAACCTAGTGGAGCAGTTTTCTGAGAGGATACAAACCCGGCACACTGCCTCAAAGAAGTGGGCTACTTTATGGGGTACCATGCACCGCACTGCCTTGGCCACTTTTGGAAGAAAGATATCGAAGTCACATGACTGGATTGAGGTAAAGTCCTCCCAAACTACTCCCTTCATTAAAGCCAAGCGCGCCGCTCTAGCAGAGTACAATCGGTTCTCCCAACGAGAGAAACCTACAGATCCTCCGGGCTATCAGGAGCAAAGCTCAGTAGACAGACGTTGGGGTAAAGGGTACTGGACTGAGCCTAGTTAAACCATTAAATCAGTAGCAATCACACGAAAATATTAAAGGAATATATGATGGTATTAATACAACAATGGGAACAAGTTATATCTCCTCAAATCCACTACTGGGGTAGTCATTACAGACAAAAGACAACAGATGGAGAGATGGGTGGGACACTATTCTAACTTCCACTCCCAACAGAATGTTGTGACGACTGCAGCCCTTGACGTCATTGAATGCCTACCTGTCGTAGAAGAGCTCGCCACTGAGCTGATGATAGAGGAACTCAGCGAGGCCATCAACAGCTTGGCCATAGGGAAACCCCTCTTAATGGAATTCTTCCCGGTCCTATCAAGCGCTGCAAGACTTCTACTGCTTGCTCTGCACGAAGACTTCTGCCAGTGCTGAAAAAAGTGGATATATCACAGGACATGAGGGACGCTAAGATCTTCATCCTCTACAAGAACAAAAGCGAGCGAAGCGACTGCAACGATTACAGAAACATCTCTCTACTCTGTGTCGTGGGCAATGTCTTTGCTCGGGTCATTTAGTTCCGTCTGCAGAAACTTGCCGAACGTGTTTTATCCAGAGTCGCAGTGCGGCTTCCGAGCTGAACATGATCTTCTCGCTCCGTCAGGAGATGCCCCTGTACGTCGCTTTCATCGATCTGACCAAAGCGTTCGACCTCGTTAGCAGGGAGGGCCTATTCAGAATCCTGTCTAAGATTGTCTGCCCACTCAAGCTGCATATCTTGATTAAGTTCTTTCATAACGATATGCAGGGTACTATGCAGTTCAATGACAACACCTCGGAGCCCTTCAACATCTGCATCGAGGTCAGACAGGGTTGTGTCCTCGTTCCCACTATCTTAGGAATCTTCTTAGCGTTGCTTCTTAAGCACGCATTCGGAACATCATGGGAAGGGATTTATGTGCGTGATCAGATGACAGGCTTTTCAATCTCTCTCGTCTTAGAGCCAGAACCAAAGTAAGAAACTTTCTTATCAGAGACATGTTGTTAATTGATGATGCGGCATAAGCATCCTACACCCAGCGTTAACTTCAATCACTTCTCTCAGGTCAGCAGAGACTTTGAGGTGACCATTATATTGAAAACGTCAAACGTCTTGGGTCAAGGCACCGCAGCAACACCGGTCATCATCATCAATGTCTATGAGCTAGATGCTGTCCATCAGATTACTTACCTTGGCTCCACCTTCACAAACAGTTTCTTTCTGGACACAGAGTTCGACAGGAGAACTGGGAAGACAGCCACAACGCTTCGCGCCTCACAACACGTGTTTGGACCAACTCCAAGCTGACAGTGAAGACAAAGATGGCAGTGTACAACGTCTATATCATCAGGACACTGCTATACAGCAGTGAGACATAAACTATTTACGCCAGGCATAGAGAGGAGTCTGAAGACCTTACACGTGAGAAATATTTTTTTTAATCGTATCACCCCGAGCAAGGCGGTAATGCCACTGATGTGCAGGGGGCTACATAAGTATAAAAACATTAATTAGAAGAGAGTGAAGAGGAAGACGAACCAGTTAGAAAGGAGCAATAAAAAGATGAGAATGCAGGTGTGATGACAGTTTCAAAGGTGGAGAGAAAGGAAAGGATATACGGGGTGAGGAAAGAACTAGAGTCAAGTGGTTAATAGATGAATATTGACCTTGCATTTAAATTCCTGGAGGTTGTAGCCGTCAGGAAAGCAAGAATATGGAAGCCGCAGAAGTAGAATTGTCCTCTGCATTTGGCTAACATAACTGTGAATGGGTGAGACCCAGTTGCCAATCTGGTTGCACGAGTAAACACCTGTTGAGGAGGCACCAGTGACTTAAGTTCATTCGAGCAGAAGCCATGGAAGTATATATAGAACAGACAAAAGGAGGCCACATTTCGTCGGTGGGGAACTGGCTGTAGTCGAGCTGCCAAGTCAGTACCTACGGCATATTGGGAATACCATGGCAAGAT
Organism: Ascarosepion bandense; assembly: GCA_037127315.1. Lineage (NCBI taxonomy): Eukaryota > Metazoa > Mollusca > Cephalopoda > Sepiida > Sepiidae > Ascarosepion > Ascarosepion bandense. The sequence goes on along the minus strand of JBBBDQ010000377.1, from coordinate 1,693,767 downwards.
AAAATGCCTAACACTGAAATTGTGTCTCGCGTGGCTCTGATCACCATGTTCACATTTTTAAACAGCGCAGACTCTGCTAGCTAGGCCATGTCTACCACATGCTAGACAGTCGCATCCCAAAAAACCTTCTGTACGATGAGCTGGCCTCTGGAAGAAGACCCAGTGGGTGTCACAGATGCGATATCGTGACATCGTTAAACGCGAGATGAAAGTTGTGGGAGGGCGTGGCAGTCAACCGGTGTAAGTGTAAAGGGATGGTCCTGGGCATGACGGTCAACTGCGTCCGGCAGCAAGGCCTCTGATTGGAAGCTTGTGAGGAGCAAGTAACAAACTCTTAATTGCCGTTGTTTCCAGGTCCAACCTGACCTGGAGTGGTGGCGTCTGTTAGGATCCCAGCTACGGTCAAAGATTTAACCCTCAAACTTTGGTAAAAAAAACTATGAAAGTATAAAGATATTTATAGAAAGATATCCATAAAACTAGACTTTATAGAAAAATATACATTTTTGAAGGAAAAATTATTACCATAACACATTTTTGAAGAAAAAAATTATTCTCAGCCAAACATTTTTTAATACAAAACTAAAAGACATTTTCAGTTTTCTAAAATAAAAAAGAATAAAAACAAAAAATTTTCACTAAAATCTTACTAAATCAATCTTTTCACTATAACTGAACATTAAAAAATACCTTAAAACCCTACCTTTTTTTGGCATTAAATAACCCACAGAGATTGATATGCCGTTAAACATAACTCAAACTCAAACTCAAATCAGGGAGGAAGCAGCTGACACAAACCGCCATGGAGAGGCGGGTTCGTAGAAAGCAATGTGACAGCACCGACAGACCTGCAGCCTCTGCAACAGGGAGTCACTCCGGCATCGGTTTCTACAGTCATAGACGCCGATGTTCCAGCCAAGCAGACAACTAGGATGCTATCCATGGTCAACTCTGACCGCCAGAAGCTTACAATTTACAAATGCGTGGCACGTGTGATAAAGCAACGGATGAATATTAAATGTAGAAGATAAAACTTGTGTTTGTTTAACTGTATGTTCTAACGCGTTCTTTTTAAATAAAATAAGAGAAAACAGTTATGAATGTATGCGCTGAGAGAAATCAAATGATGGAACGATTTTCATTCTAAATAACGTAAGAATCATGTATGAATCATAAACGAAATATGCTTTTGTTTTAATTCTAGTGAAAATAATGTTAAATAACGTTAATGGTTAGTATCTTTCAATGAAATAAAAACTAATTATTTATTATGTTTCTTTCGGCACATCAGGACCAGAATAATTTTACCAGTAAAAAATCGTCCGAATGTTTTATTTATCAAAACAATTTCAACTATATTTTTATCCATTACCAAGGATGAATTTTAAATTACTAAATAAATATATATATATATATATATATATATATATATATATATATATATATATAAAATAAAACAAGTAGAAAAAAGTGTCTTCAATCTCACGTTTCACTTAAAGCTTCTTCAGAGAATTAATAAGGACGAATGATTTAAAAATCCGAGAGATTGTATTTTGAAATGAGGTATAGTTTCAAAGGTCAGATACGTGTCACGTGTGATAAAGGTACAGATGAATATTGGATTTGTTTAAATGTATGTGACAACGCGTTCTTTTTAAATAAAATGAGAGAAAACAGTTATGAATGTATGCGCTGAGAGAAATCAAATGATGGGACGATTTTCATTCTAAATAACGTGAGAATCATGTATGAACCATAAATGAAATATATTTTCGTTTAAATTCTAGTGAAAATAATATTAACAGAATCCTTTAATGAAATAATACATGACTAAATACGTTAACGGTGAGTATCTTTCCATTATATAAAAATAAGTATTAAAATTATTATAATAACATCATTAATAATAATAATAATAAGCAAATAAGAATCGTATATATGAATTATCTCTGGAGAAGCTTGTTATAAGTGAAACATGTTAGATTAAAGAAACTTTTTCCTACTTGTTCTTTATTTAGTCTATTCATCTTGTCGGATTCCGATGCATATATTCAAATCATAGAGATAGATCAACTAAATGCAGGCGACAATTCTACTCCAACAGCTACTTTTCTCGCGCTTCCCGAATGTGGAACCCCCTTCCATATACTTGTTTTCCTAACGGCTACAACCTGCAAGAATTTAAATGCAAAGTCAATTCCCATCTCTTATCCACTTAACGCCATCCCTTTCCACATCACACCGTGAATCTTGTTATTTTCCTTTCTCTCTACATTCGTAACAGTTTTCACTTTTTTTTTTTTTTTAATCATCTCACCCCAAGCAAGGCATTCTACTGCCACTATTGAGCATGGGGCTACACAGGGGAAGGTAAAGAGAAGGAGTGGTTAGACATAGGGAATGTCAGGAGGAAGGTGACAGATGGGTAAGGATACCGAGGATGAGGGTTGGGCAGATGGGAAGAGTGTTTGAGAGAATGGGAGCAGGTTAGTGTGTTAGGAGGTATCTATTGGCCTTACATTTAAACTCCTGGAGATTGTATCCGTCGGGGAAGCAATCGTGTGGAAGAGAATTCCACAGTCGGGAAGTGCGAGGAAAGAAACTGTTGGAGTAGAAGTTGCGGTTGCACTTTATCGGTTTCACTGTAAAAGGGTGGGATCTAGTTGCTAATCTAATATCTCGTGCAAATTCGTATTTAGGGGGCACCAGTGATCTAAGTTCATCGGAGCAGAAGCCGTGAAAGTATTTATAGAAGAGACACAGGGAAGCCACGTCGCGCCGGTGGGAGAGAGACTGCAGGCAGTCAGCCAAGTCGGTATCTATCACATTACAGACCATCCTCTGAACCTTATCAAGAAGCCCGAGGAGAATAGTAGGGGCACCCGACCAGATATGGCAGCAGTATTCAATGCACGGGCGGATGGTAGATTTATATATGTGCAGGATAGATTTAGACGGAAAAAACTTCCGGGCCCTACACAGAGAACCGACTTTCATAGCAGCGGATTTAGCAATGGATTCGATATAGTCATTCCATTTGAGGTCCGCCGAGAGTATAAGGCCAAGGAGGTGTAGTGTTTTACTCTCTGGAAGGCAAGCCTGGTCCATGCTAATGGGAGGTAGGTGAGATTGTCGATGATGGTTAATTGAGAGTAGCTTCGTTTTAGAAGCATTAAAATTTACTAGCCATTTCTTACCCCAGTTCAATATGGATTTTTCAATCTCGGCTGCGAGTTTAGTTTTGACGCCTACACCAGATTTTTGTAGGAGGCCTGTGTTCATATCCTTCTCTTGCCCTTTCTCTTTCCCTCCCTGTAGCTGGTTCGTCTTTGCCTTTACTCTTTTACTTTCTAAAGATTTAACTCTCTAATATAGACCCCTGCACATCAGTGGCGGTATTGCCTTGCTTGGGGTGAAATGATAAAGAAATATATATATATATATATATATATATATATATATATATACGTTTGTGACATGTTACTTTCGTTAGGATGTCATCAGAGTCGTTTTGTTGACATTGTTATGACCGCACATGGGCATACTGGTAGCTTCAATATTTCGAAAGAACTGCTTGAAATATTTGTTTTCATGTCGACAGCATGATATAAAACAACGAAAAATTTTAACGGATAAAGCGCATCACAAGTAAATATTTTCATTTTATCACATAATGTACTCAATACTATATATATATATAACGGTCATATCATGTTGAATACACCGGTTCCCGCTCGACCACCGAAGTTGAGCCTGGTCAGTACTTA
>JBBBDQ010000377.1:1667500-1680000 GCA_037127315.1 Ascarosepion bandense | reverse complement strand
TCTGTTCATATCTATCTATCTCTCTATCAATCTATCTATCTATCTATCTATCTATCTATCTATCACAGTCTGTTCATATCTATCTATCTATGTATCTCTCTATCTATCTATCTATCTATCTATCTATCTCATTCTGTTCATATCTATCTATCTATCTATCTATCTATCTATCTATCTATCTATCACAATCTGTTCATATCTATCTATCTATCTATCTATCTATCTATCTATCTATCTATCTATCTGTCTCTCTATCTATCTACCTATCTCATTCTGTTCATATCTCTATCTATCTATCTATCTATCTATCTATCTATCTATCTATCACATTCTGTTCATATCTATGTATCTATCTCATTCTGTTCATATCTTTCTATCTATCTCATTCTTTTCATATCTATCTATCTATCTATCTATCTATCTATCTATCTATCTATCTATGTATCTCATTCTGTTCATATCTATCTATCTATCTATCTATCTATCTCATTCTGTTCATATCTATCTATCTATCTATCTATCTATCTATCTATCTATCTATCTATCTCTCTATCTATCCATCTCATTCTGTTCATATCTATCTATCTATCTATCTATCTATGTATCTATATATCTCATTCTGTTCATATCTATCTATCTATCTCATTCTGTTCATATCTACCTATCTCATTCTGTTCATATCTATCTATCTATCTCATTCTGTTCATATCTATCTATCTATCTCATTCTGTTCATATCTACCTATCTCATTCTGTTCATATCTATCTATCTATCTCATTCTGTTCATATCTATCTATCTATCTATCTATCTATCTATCTATCTATCTATCTATCTATCTCATTCTGTTCATATCTATCTATCTATCTATCTCATTCTGCTCATATCTATCTATCTATCTATATATCTCATTCTGTTCACATCTATCTATCCATCTATCTATCTCATACTGTTCATATCTATCTATCTATCTATCTATCTATCTATCTATCTCATTCTTTTCATATCTATCTATCTATCTATCTATCTATCTATCTATCTCTATCTATCTATCTATCTATCTATCTCATTCTGTTCATATCTATCTATCTATCTATCTATCTATCTATCTATCTATCTATCACAATCTGTTCATATCTATCTATCTATCTATCTATCTATCTATCTATCTATCTATCTCATTCTATTCCTATCTATCTATCTATCTATCTATCTATCTATCTATCTATCTATCTATTCTGTTCTATATCTATCTGTCTATCTATCTCTATTCTATTCTATCTTTCTATCTATCTATCTATCTATCTATCTATCTATCTATCTATCTATCAATGTATCACAATCTGTTCATATCTATCTATCTATCTATCTATCTATCTGTCTATCTCATTCTGTTCATATCTATATCTATCTATCTATCTATCTGTCACATTCTGTTCATATCTATCTATCTGTCTCATTCTGTTCATATCTTTCTATCTATCTTATTCTGTTCATATCTATCTATCTATGTATCTCATTCTGTTCATATCTATGTATCTATCTGTCTATCTATCTATCTATCTATCTATCTCATTCTGTTCATATCTATCTATCTATCTATCTATCTATCTATATATCTCATTCTGTTCATATCTATCTATCTATCTCATTTTTTTCATATATATCTATCTCATTCTGTTCATATCTATCTATCTATCTATCTATATATCTCATTCTGTTCATATCTATCTATCTATCTCATTCTGTTCATATCTATCTATCTATCTCATTCTGTTCATATCTATCTATCTCATTCTGTTCATATCTATCTATCTATCTATCTCATTCTGCTCATATCTATCTATCTATCCATCTATCTCATTCTGTTCATATCTATCTATATATATATCTCATTCTGTTCATATCTATCTATCCATCTATATATCTCATTCTGTTCATATCTATCTATCTATATATCTTATTCTGTTCATATCTATCTATCTATATATCTCATTCTGTTCATATCTATCTATCTATATATCTCATTCTGTTCATATCTATCTCTCTATCTATATACCTCATTCTGTTCATATCTATCTATCTATCTATATATCTCATTCTGTTCATATCTATCTATCTATCTATCTATCTATCTATCTATCTATCTATCTCATTCTGTTCATATCTATCTATCTATCTATCTATCTATCTATCTATCTCAATCTGGTCATATCTATCTATCTATCTATCTATCTCATTCTGGTCATATCTATCTATCTATCTATCTATCTATCTATCTATCTATCTATCTATTCTGTTTATATCTCTATATCTATCTATCTATCTATCTATCTATATCATTCTGCTCATATCTATCTACCTATCTATCTCATTCTGCTCATATCTATCTACCTATCTATCTACCTATCTAGCTATCTATCTCATTCTGTTCATATCTATCTATCTATCTATCTATCTATCTATCTATCTATCTATCTATCTATCTATCTCAGTCTGTTCATATCTATCTATCTATCTATCTATCTATGTATCTATCTATCTATCTCATTCTGTTCATATCTATCTATCTATATCATTCTGTTCATATCTATCTATCTCTCTATCAATCTATCTCAGTCTGTTCATATCTATCTATCTATGTATCTATCTATCTATCTATCTATCTATCTATCTCATTCTGTTCATATCTATCTATCTATCTATCTATCTATCAATCTATCACAATCTGTTCATATCTATCTATCTATCTATCTATCTATCTATCTATCTATCACATTCTGTTCATATCTATCTATCTATCTCATTCTTTTCATATCTACCTATCTATCTATGTATCTCATTCTGTTCATATCTATCTATCTATCTATCTATCTATCTATCTATCTATCTATCTATCTATCTCATTCTGTTCATATCTATCTAACTATCTATCTATCTATCTATCTCATTCTGTTCATATCTATCTATCTATCTATCTATCTATGTATCTATATATCTCATTCTGTTCATATCTATCTATCTATGTCATTCTGTTCATATCTACCTATCTCATTCTGTTCATATCTATCTATCTATCTCATTCTGTTCATATCTATCTATCTATCTATCTATCTATCTATCTATCTATCTATCTATCTATCTATCTCATTCTGCTCATATCTATCTATCTATATATCTCATTCTTTTCATATCTATGTATCCATCTATCTATCTCATACTGTCCATATCTATCTATCTATCTATCTATCTATCTATCTATCTATCTATCTATCTCATTCTGTTCATATTTATCTATCTATATATCTCATTCTGTTCATATCTATCTATCCATCTATATATCTCATTCTGTTCATATCTATCTATCTATCTATATATCTCATTCTGTTCATATATATCTATCTATCTATATATATCATTATGTTCATATCTATCTATCTATATATCTCATTCTATTCATATCTATCTATCTATCTATATATCTCATTCTGTTCATATCCATCTATCTATATATCTCATTCTGTTCATATCTATCTCTCTATCTATATACCTCATTCTGTTCATATCTATCTATCTATCTATCTATCTATCTATCTATCTATCTATATATCTCATCCTGTTCATATCCATCTATCTATCTATATATCTCATTCTGTTCATATCCATCTATCTATCTATATATCTCATTCTGTTCATATCTATCTATCTATCTATCTATCTATCTATCTATCTATCTATCTCATTCTGGTCATATCTATCTATCTATCTATCTCATTCTGGTCATATCTATCTATCTATCTATCTCATTCTGTTCATATCTATCTATCTATCTATCTCATTCTGTTCATATCTATCTATCTATCTATCTATCTATCTCATTCTGTTCATATCTATCTATCTATCTATCTATCTATCTATCTATCTCTCATTCTGTTCATATCTATCTATCTATCTATCTATCTATCTATCTATCTCAGTCTGTTCATATCTATCTATCTATCTATCTATCTATCTATCTATCTATCTCAGTCTGTTCATATCTATCTATCTATCTATCTATATATCTCATTCTGTTCATATCTATCTATCCATCTATATATCTCATTCTGTTCATATCTATCTATCTATCTATATATCTCATTCTGTTCATATATATCTATCTATCTATATATATCATTATGTTCATATCTATCTATCTATCTATATATCTCATTCTGTTCATATATATCTATCTATCTATATATATCATTATGTTCATATCTATCTATCTATATATCTCATTCTATTCATATCTATCTCTCTATCTATATATCTCATTCTGTTCATATCTATCTCTCTATCTATATACCTCATTCTGTTCATATCTATCTATCTATATATCTCATTCTGTTCATATCTATCTCTCTATCTATATACCTCATTCTGTTCATATCTATCTATCTATCTATCTATCTATCTATCTATATATCTCATTCTGTTCATATCCATCTATCTATCTATATATCTCATTCTGTTCATATCCATCTATCTATCTATATATCTCATTCTGTTCATATCTATCTATCTATCTATCTATCTATCTATCTATCTATCTATCTATCTATCTCATTCTGGTCATATCTATCTATCTATCTCATTCTGGTCATATCTATCTATCTATCTATCTCATTCTGTTCATATCTATCTATCTATCTATCTATCTATCTATCTATCTCATTCTGGTCATATCTATCTATCTATCTATCTCATTCTGTTCATATCTATCTATCTATCTATCTATCTATCTATCTATCTATCTATCTCATTCTGTTCATATCTATTTATCTATCTCATTCTGTTCATATCTATCTATCTATCTATCTATCTATCTATCTATCTATCTATCTATCTATCTATCTATCTCATTCTGTTCATATCTATCTATCTATCTATCTATCTATCTATCTCAGTCTGTTCATATCTATCTATCTATCTATCTATCTATCTATCTATCTATCTATCTATCTATCCGTATGCATTGGGGTTGTCTGTGTGCGTTCCTGCGTATATGTAATTTCATATGCCAGCTGCTTGAAGAAAAAAAATGTACCATCAACAAAGAAGGATGATGAGGGAGTCAGTCATGCTTTCTGTCCGAAATCTCATTACTACCATATCCTTTCGTTCCCCGTTATGATACTAGCAGATTTTTTCCTGTCACAGAAAAATGCAACTCCATCAGATATTTCTTTTTTTTGCTCATATATATATATATATATATATATATATATATATATATTTTCAAGGATGCCATTTTCAAGGATGCCATTTTTCCAATGTTGTTATGTCCTCATGTTGGTCTGTAATGTAATTTTTTTGTTTTTTGTTTTTTGAAAAAGAGAGTTCTTTAAAGCTCTCCCGTCTATTTTTGTAAAAACTTTCAAAAGTGAAGTCCCTTTGATATTTCGATTTAAATGATGTTTTTGTATTTTCAACCAAAGTTTTTTTCAAGGATTCTTGTAAGTTATGGGTTAGTAAATGTTTTTTTTGTTGTTTTTTTTTTTGTTTTTGCCCTATTATTACTAGATAGGTGATATGTAAAGCGTCTACTCAGGGATGTGGTAGTATGGCCAGTATAAATAATTGACTCATGACAAGAAATACTATCTTGTACAGGGTAGTGAAATTCATACACTATATTAGCCATTGCTAGTTTAGGTGGGGTTATTATTATAAGAAACAAAAATGTTTGCTGTCTTTAATTTTCTATAATATATTATAAATCCTACACGTTTTTGAGAAGTTCCTGCATAAATATGGTGTTTAATAATTTTTTGTACAGAAAATTCGTCCTTTTTATTATTAATGTGCATATCCCAATGCAAATTAGCATGGCGAAGGACTCTGAGTAAAGTGCTAAGACATAGGAAAATTTCGCTAGAAACAAATAAGAGAGTGCTAGATTGCTACGTGATGTCAATTCTGCAATACAGCAGTGAATGTTGGACAATATAATCGAAAATGAAAGAAAAACTTGAAGCAGCGGAGATCTGGTTCTACAGAAGGATGCTGCGAATATCATGGACCGAGTATGCGAGCAATGATGATGTTTTGGAAAGAATGGAAACGAAACGAAAATGAAAAGCCAGATAGAGGGAAAAAGAGACAGAGGGAGGCAGCGGATAACATATTTGAAGGGCCTGAGCAGGTAGATGACAAAACGAGGGCTGCCAGATTTTAAAGGAGAAAGCGTGCTAAGAGCCACCACGGATAGGGAGACGTGGAGAACCATGATCGCCAAAGTCCTAAAAGGAAAGGGCACATAGTATAAGAAGAATAAGCATTTGGCTGTAATAAAATATGTTGATGGTTTCTTGTGTGTTATTTGAATGCTTGTTTCATGTATTTTTTGTAAGAATATTTTTATTTGTTTATCCATTAAATTATTGGGAAAATTATTACTAATTTGCTTTATGTGTTTTAGTTTGCCCCAAAATATTCTTTGTGAGGAGGAATTTTGAAGTGCTCGCTTTAAGAAGTTTGTTATTTCTGCTATTTTACATCTTTCTGGGTACTGACTTTTAAAATAAGAAGACCTTACTTACTGACTAATGTTTTTTTTTATACAAATAAGTGATAAATTCGTTGTTTTTTAGCTCTATACTGACGTCAAAAAACTCTATATTGACGTTTTTTAGCTCTATATTGAAGTCAAAATAAATTATTACCATAACACATTTTTGAAGGAAAAAAAATTACCAGCAATATATTTTTAATACAAAACCAGAAGATATCTACAGTTTTCTAAAATTAAATAAAACATCATCAAAATCTGACTAAATCAAACTTCTCACCCATTTACAGTTAAATCAACCAAATGCAGACGACAATTCTACTCCTGCAGCTTCTTCTCTCGGACTTCCCGCCTGTGGAACTCGCTTCCATAATCTTGCTTTCCTGGCGGCCACAACCTCCAGGAATTTAAATGCAATGTCAATACTCATATCTTAACAACTTGACTCTAGTTCTTTCTTCACCACCCTGTATATCCTTTCCTTTCTCTCCACCTTTGCAACTGTCATCACACCTGTATTCTCATCTTTCTCTTGCTCCTTTCTAACTGGTTCGTCTTTCTCTTCACTCTCTTCTAATTAATCTTTTTACTCTTATGTAGCCCCCTGAACATCAGTGGCGTTATATTTATATATATATATATATATATATATATATATATATCAATCTACACATATCTATCTATCTATCTATCTATCTATCTATCTATCTATCTATCCCAGTCTGTTCATTTCTATATATTTATGTCTATTCAATGTATCTTTCTTTCTCTCTCTCACTTTCTATCTCAATCTGTTCATATCAATCTATCTATCTATCTATCTATCTATCTATCTATCTATCTATCTTTCTCAATCTGTAAATATCTATTTATTTTTCTTTCTACTCATATTTTTCTATCTATTATCAATCTATTTGCGCATATCTATCTATCTATCTATCTATCTATCTATCTATCTATCTATCTATCTATGTCTGTTCATTTCTATATATTTATGTCTGTTCAATGTATCTTTCTTTCTCTCTCTCACTTTCTATCTCAATCTGTTCATATCTATCTATCTATCTATCTATCTCTGTTCATATCTATCTATCTATCTATCTATCTATCTATCTATCTATCTCAGTCCGTTCATATCTATCTATCTATCTATCTATCTATCTATCTATCTCAGTCCGTTCATATCTATCTATCTATCTATCTATCTATCTATCTATCTATCTATCTATCTCAGTCTGTTCGTATCTATCTATCTATCTATCTATCTATCTATCTATCTATCTATCTCAGTCTGTTCATATCTATCTATCTATCTATCTATCTATCTATCTATCTATCTATCTCAGTCCGTTCATATCTATCTATCTATCTATCTATCTATCTATCTATCTATCTATCTATCTATCTCAGTCTGTTCGTATCTATCTATCTATCTATCTATCTATCTATCTATCTATCTATCTATCTATCTATCTATCTGGGTGGTGGCACCTGTTAGGGTCCCAGCTTTGGAAAAATAGTTAATCCCCAAACTGGGGTCAAAGCACGATGTTTAGAATGAAAATGGATTTTATAATAAAAAGTCTTACAATACATATTTCAAGAAAAAAAAAATACTGCCAGCAATACACTTTTCAAACAAAAAATTATTGCCAGTCATACATTTTTGAAAGAAAAACTAAAACATTTAAAAAAACATTATTATAAATGTTTGAAAAAAAAATATACCAGCAATGCATCTGACGCTTGACAAAAGGTCATTTACAAAAATCCAATAATGAAAGCTCATTTACAAACTGATTTCTTACAATGAATACATATTCTATTCATAAGAAAAAAATGAAACAACTGAAATGTGGTTCTAAAGAAGGATGCTGCGAATAACATGGATCGAGCATGTGAGCAATGATGAGGTTTTGGAAAGAATGGAAACGAAAAGGAAATTAATATCAAGCATCAGGAAGAGACAACTAAAGTTCTTGGGACATGCAATGAGGAAGGAGGGCTTGGAGAACCTGATACTAACAGGCCAGATAGAGAGAAAAGAGACAGAGGAAAGCAGCGGATAACATATTTGAACGGCCTGAGCAGGTGGATGACAGACGGGGGCTGCGAGATGTTACAGGAGAAAGCTTGCCAAGATGATACAGTGCTGATAGCAGACACAGAAAGGAAACTGCAAGACGTCCAACAGAAGGTAGCGGAAGAGAGTGACAAAAAAGGATTACAAATAAACTGCAAGAAAACCGAATGCATGGTCATCGGCAAAAAGAGCAGCTCTAAATGCCAAATACAGGTGGGGGGTGTACAAAAATCAAGCAGGTACAAAAATTTAAATACCTGACATCTAACAGAAGACGTAAAGTGTGACAGAGAGATCCGGAGGCGAATTAGCATAGTGAAGGAAGCCTTCCAGAAGCTGAGTAAAGTATTAAGACACAGGAAACTTTCACTAAAAACAAAGAAGAAGTACTAGATTGTTATGTGATGTCAGTTCTTTAATGTGGCAGTGAATGGTGGACAATCTCATCAAAGATGCAGGAAAAACTTGTAGCAACTGAAATATGTTTCTACAGAAGGATCGTTCGGATATCATTGGCCGAGCATGTGAGCAATGATGAGGTTTTGGAAAGAATGGAAACGAAAAGGAAATTAATATCAAGCATCAGGAAGAGACAACTGAAGTTCCTGGAACATGCAATGAGGAAGGAGGGCTTGGAGAACCTGATACTAACAGGCCAGATAGAGGGAAAAAGAGACAGAGGAAAGTAGCAGATAACATATTTGAACGGCCTGAGCAGGTGGATGACACAATGGGGTTTGCGTGGTGTTACAGGAGAAAGCGTCCTAAGAGCCACCAGTGATAGGGAGACGTGGAGGGCCATGATCGCCTACGTCCCGAAAGAACAAGGCACATTGAAGATTCATACGAATCTTGTCGGCATTATATAACCCATTGAATCAAACCCAACAACAAACAAACCAATCAAATATCCACCAGCCTCTCTATCTTAGTCAATTCCTATCTATCTATCTATCTATCTATCTATCTATCTATCTATCTATCTATCTATCTATATGTGTGTATGTGAGTGTGTTTCTGTGTGTGTGTATTTCCGCGTGTGTGCGTGTATGTGTGTGTGTGTGTGTGTTTCTCTGTGTGTGTTTTTGTACGTGTGCGTGTCTTTCACTTTGTGTGCGTGTGTGTTTCTGTGTGTGTGCGTGTATGTGTGTGTGTGTGTGTGCGCGCGCGTGTATGTGTGTGTGTGTATGCGTGTGTATGTGTGTGTGTGTGTGTGTGTGTGTGTGTGTGTGTGTGTGTGTGTGCGTGTTTAAAATTTGGATGAAGACCAAAGACATTTCTTCATCTGCGTCTTTTTGTATGTTTTCCGATGTTTTCAGTTTTTTCCTTGGTTTCCGGTGCACAACTCAATAAAAATTAACCAGTGTTTGAGTAATTTTGCCATTCGTAATCATGGATGTGGATGTGCGTTGTGGTGCGGTGGATATCGGCTCGGAACGAGAAATCGAGGAGCCGTGTTCGAATTCCAGTTGAATGCATTGCATTCACTTACGCACAAATACCCTTGAGAAAGGTATTAATCCGTCTCTTCCCTCCAGTTATGGGTTAAATATCAGGATAGATTGGGTTCTATAGCCTTGGCTGGTAACCAATTTACCGCAGAAAGCAATGGCAACCTTCTGCGAGATAATCTTCTGCCCAGTCAGTCATGTCTCTTTCGAGACATGATCGCCCAAGCGTGTTTCATGCCTGGCACTAAACTGAATCATGGATGTAGCACATTAAATGAAATAAATAGAGGTTTATATAAAACAAAATCATCAGAACAATTTATATTCCAATATATATTTTAAACCAAGAAAATCATCCGAAAATATTCTAAAAAGTGGAGTAAAAATACTTAATTTCGATTCCCGCTCTCTCTCTTCATCACCCTCTCCCTATCTTTCCCTCCCACTCTCTTTATATATATATATATATATATATATATGTGTGTGTGTGTGTGTGTGTGTCTCTGTGTGTGTGTGTGTGTGCGCGCGCTTGTCTGTGTGTGTGTTTTTATGTGTTTGTCCGTCTCAGCTCCTTTAGATCTTTTCTAATTTAAATATTCAATTTCGATTAAACTCGAGAACCAGTGTGATTTGTCATTTAACATTAAAAAAAAAAAATACAAAAATCGTGTAACAAAAATTACAATTAAATTTTAAAATAAAATAGAAAGCGTAAAAAAAAAAAATTACACGCAGCTCTAGTGAAGATGTTCAAGCGATCGAATCATCGTTCGGGCACGGCCCATGTTTGCGTGAAACAAAAGTTTGAAATAGTCACGACTGGAGGTTCCCTACCCGGCAGAAATGCACACGGCTCGTGACAGGAGCGAAAAGACGGACACGACTTATTGATGTTGTTATGACTGAACACCTCTTCTACGGCAAATTGCAATAAACAGGCGCACATTGATCTCTCTCTCTCTCTCTCTCTCTCTCTCTCTCTCTCTCTCACTCACGGTCTCTGTCATTTTTAAAATCTGACTTAATTTACAAACTTAAATATGCCAGTTTGCCGAAACACACAGTATCTATCTATCTATCTATCTATCTATCTATCTATCTATCTATCTATCTCATTCTGTTTCTATCTATCTCATTCTGTTTCTATCTATTTATCTATCTATCTATCTATTTATCTATCTCATTCTGTTTCTATCTATCTATCTATCTTTCTCATTCTGTTTCTATCTATCTATCTATCTATCTCATTCTGTTTCTATCTATCTATCTATCTATCTATCTATCTATCTATCTCATTCTGTTTCTATCTATCTATCTATCTATCTATCTATCTCATTCTGTTTCTATCTATCTATCTATCTATCTATCTATCTCATTCTGTTTCTATCTATCTATCTATCTATCTATCTATCTCATTCTGTTTCTATCTATCTATCTATCTATCTATCTATCTCATTCTGTTTCTATCTATCTATCTATCTATCTATCTATCTCATTCTGTTTCTATCTATCTATCTATCTCATTCTGTTTCTATCTATCTATCTATCTATCTATCTATCTCATTCTGTTTCTATCTATCTATCTATCTATCTATCTCATTCTGTTTCTATCTATCTATCTATCTATCTCATTCTGTTTCTATCTATCTATCTATCTATCTATCTACTATTCTCATTTCTATCTATCTATCTATCTATCTATCTATCTATTCTATTTCTATCTATCTATCTATCTATCTATCTATCTATCTATCTATCTCATTCTGTTTCTATCTATCTATCTATCTATCTATCTATCTATCCTCATTCTGTTTCTATCTATCTATCTATCTATCTATCTCATTCTGTTTCTATCTATCTATCTATCTATCTATCTATCTATCTCATTCTGTTTCTATCTATCTATCTATCTATCTATCTATCTATCTATCTATCTATCTATCTCATTCTCATTCTGTTTCTATCTATCTATCTATCTCATTCTGTTTCTATCTATCTATCTATCTCATTCTGTTTCTATCTATCTATCTATCTAATGTATTTATAATTTTTTAATTTTTTGATTACCTGTATTCAGCTTACACAAAACAGAAAGATAGACAGATATGATAATACTTCAACAAATAGATAGACAGATATGAAGAAACTTTGATAGATAAAAATGAATATCAATAATCATTTATATAATCAAAAATATGAATATGTAGATTTTATACATATGTATCGATAGTGATGAGAATTTTTCAATTTTTTTCTAAGCACTATGGTTATCTATGAGATACCTTGGTTACCATTAGCTTGGTAAGTGCACTCGGACCGGGTTTCCTTAATTACCACATGTCTCATTACAAAAACAGTGTATTTGATACTAAATCTAAAATACATGGCCGCTATGCAGACGATATTTTTATTTTA
>JBBBDQ010000377.1:1647500-1662500 GCA_037127315.1 Ascarosepion bandense | reverse complement strand
GCACCAGAAGAAGGCCGGAGTGTACATCGGCCGAAACATCGTACAAATAGCAACAAAGATGAGGACAATAGTACGAACAATCTAAATACTGTAAATACTATCTCATCTGAGAAATATAGACAAATAAATAAAGGTCAACATAAAAATGATATGAACAGATTGAGACAACCATGGCAAGACGTAGCGATCTATTTACAAACAACCTTTCAGTATTATTGTTTTATCATAACTATAAATCAAGCAGGTACAAAAAATAAAATACCTGGGAAGTGTTCTAACAGAAGACGGAAAGTGCGACACAGAGATCCGAAGGCGAATTGGCATGGCGAAGGAAGCATTCCAGAAGTTGAGTAAAATATTAAGAAACAGGACAATTTCACTAGAAACAAAGATGGGAGTACGAGTGCTATGTGATGTCGGTTCTTCAATATGGCAGTGAATGTTGGACAATATCTTCGAAGATGAAGGAAAAACTTAAAGCAGCTGAAATGTGGTACTACAGAAGGATACTGCGAATATCATGAATCGAGCATGCGAGCAATGATGAGTTTTCGGAAAGGATACAAACGAAAAGGAAATTAGTACTGAGCATCAGGAAAAGACAGCTAAAGTTCCTGCAACATGCAATGAGGAAGGAGGGCTTCGAGAACCTGATACTCACAGGCCAGATAGAGGGAAAAAGAGACAGAGGAAAGCAACGGATAACATATTTGAAGAGCCTGAGCAGGTGAATGACGGAACGCGGGTTGCGTGGTGTAACAGGAGAAAGCGTGCTAAGAGTCACCAGGGATAGGGAGATGTGGAAAGCCACGATCGCCTACGTCCTAAAAGGACAGGGCACATAGAAGAAGAATATATATGCCAACTGTTTATAAGAAATTATAATGTGGATATAAAGTGGGGGATCAAATCTATATTATAATCAATATATAAACTGATCCCTCATTTTGTGGCCATTCTAGATTCTATACATTTATATTCTAGATTTATGAGTTTCAGCTAGTGGGTGGCAGAGCAGGGTTTTGGTGGTGCAAGAGGAGAAAGCGTGCTAAGAGCCACCATGGATAGGGTGATGTGTAAAGCCATGTTCGCCTACGTCCTAAAAGGACAGGGCACATAGAAGAAGAATTCTAGAATCTGATGAAAGAAATGAAAATCGTTTTTGGCTCTTTTTTCACACATGTCTTTCCTTTAATCTTTCCTTATTCTCTTATCTTGGAATGAGTTTTACTGAGGCTTTTTTCCAAATCTCTTTCAATCTATTTATATATTTGCTTCCTATTTGCGACGTTATTTTCTTTGTTTTGACGTCTCCTGTTTGTTTACTCACCAACACAGGTACGATTTTGTTTCAATTATTTACATGGCAACACCAATCGCAATGCAGGTTGTCCTTGCCTGTGGATAATGGCATTACCGATAACAATCACACTGGGACAAATAAATCAAAATGTCGTTTTGCCCAGAATGATTTCCTTTTGAATTTAACCTTAACACCCACGCTTTATTTTCTCACGATCTTTTCTTTCGACTCTATTTTCAAATCATCAACGATCTTTCTCTCTTTTATTTGTTTGATTGTTTAAAAAATGAGTAAATTTTAAAAATTGTAGTCATTTTAAGATATTCGTTCCAGTTTTATAATGTTAGATTTTTTTCTATCCATACCAGTCTCTTCAGATCTATCTATCTATCTATCTATCTATCTATCTATCTATATGCGGATGACTATATATATATATATATATATATATATATATATATATATACAGAAATTATAACATGAATATGTTATAATATCTCTAGAAAAGTAGCTATTTTGTTTCGAGACTACTTGTGACTTATGAAGTAATCTTCATAAGACACAAGTAGTGTCGAAACAAAATCGCTACATTTGTAGAGATATTATAACATATTCATGTTATAATATCTAAATAAATATAATTAGCTCTACTTTGTATTGAGCACTTTTTTAAGAATAGTATTTCTTTGGATACGGAATATTATTAAATCCATACCTACTCTCTCTCTCTCTCTCTCTCTCTCTCTATATATATATATATATATATATATATATATATTCACACATGCGCATATATATATATATTTGTCTATAGTTATGTTGAATTTAAATTTGAATTTTGCTTAACGGCATATCAATCTGCCCAAAAAGTAGGGTTTTAATGTTCAGTTATAATGATAAGGTTGATTTAGTCAGATTGTAATTAATTTTTATTTTTATTTTAGAAAACTGAAGATGTCTTCCAGTTTTATGTTCAGAAATATTTTGTGAATAACTTTTTTTTCCTTCAAAAATGTGTTATGATAATATTTTTTTTTTAAAATGTATTGTTGGTAATATTTTTCCTTCAAAAATGTATATTTTTCTATAAAAGTATTTTTTAATATTTTCATAGTTTTTTTTACTCCAGTTTTGGGGCTAACTATTTGCCCATACCTGGGACCCTAACAGGTGCTACCACTACGGGTCAGCGTGGACCTAAGAAAAACAGCAATTATGAGGTGATTCCATGCTCTTCAAAACCTCCCAATCAGAAGCCTTGCTGCCGGATGCAGTTTAGCGTCATACCCAGAACCCTATAGTTATCTGAATTAGTAGATATACATAGTTTGTTTTTTTTTAATCATATCACCCCGAGCAAGGCAGTAACACCACTGAAGCGCAGGGGGCTACGTAAGAATGAAAAGTTTGGAAAAGAGCAAGCCAGAAACCACATCCTAAACAGGGAACAAGGGATAAGCCTCTTCACCTGTTCAATAGACGTGGGTGGAGTGTGAACCGGGCGATAGTTTAGTCTATCTGAATATACACATTTATAAGAATATTATTCAAGTATTAATAAAACTCTGCTTAATGTAGTGTAAACAGAGTTGTTATTTATAAATATTAATAAATATATATATTGTCCGACGTCGGTGGCATGGCTTGGTGTTTTATGCGTTACGCAGTCATCAGGTGCTTATTACGACCTGACCGTTTAAGAGATCTGCATTTAAGTTCACTCGATGTTCATGGGACATAAATCTGATAATGTTAAGGGACTACTTTTTAATTTAAAAAGAGCAATATTTAAATCGACAAAAATTAGATAGCAATAAATAAATTAAAATTAAAATTTTAGATTAAAAGTTATTAAATTGTAGGGAGATGAATTCATAGGAGCGTAAGTCGTAATTATTAATAGTAATAATTCCGGAGAAAATATTAATTGAGTGTTTTTACTTTTTTAGTCTGCTAAGTCGGTTTCGATCACATTACAGACCCTCTTTTTCTCCCATTGTTTTTTTTCTTTTTCTTTTTTTTATCTTCCCTCTTTTATTTTCTCTTTCCTTATACTTTCTTTCAAACATTTGAAAACTTCTTCTTCGTTTTTCTCTCTTTGTTTTTCTCTTGAAACTTTTTCTCATTCAGCCATATCTCCCGGCTTTCATTATCCTATATTTCATTAATTCGATTTTGTTTTTTCTCTTTCTTTGACTTGCTTTTCTCTTTTTTCTCCTTCATTCTATCTCTTCCTCTCTTTCGTTATCCCTTGATTCGTTCCGTCATTCATCCATTTATTCTGTCTTTATTTTTTTTTTTTACTCTTTCTCTCAATTTTTCTTTTTCTTTTCTCTCTTCGTCGCTTTCGTTATCCTTTCTTTCGTTAATTCAGTCTCTTTTCCATTTTTCTTTCTTTCTCATTTCCTTTCTCTCTCTTTCTATATATATATATATATATATATATATATATATGTATATATATATATATATATATATATATGTATACACCATCTGTTCATATCTATCTATCTCAGTTTTTCCTATCAATATATCTAGAGCGTGTGATGAGTAAACTGTTGCTATTTTAAATTTGTTTTTAATTTCGCACATGCGCGTTGTTTGTTTTTCATTTTGTCGACGCACAGAATAGTAGGGTCAGTTGGGCACCGTCTGTGAGAAGAAGAGCATCACGAAACAATTCATTTCAACAGAAATTTGGAATCAGTATGCTATACTGCTTAGTATTTCAATGTGTTTGGCTGTCAACCTGAGGAAAGTGTATAAGATTCATAAAGAGTTGCATTATATATCCAGTCATAATTACGGTAGTCAGAATGATCACGAGTGATAGAGACGTTTTGCTTTCATTCATATTCTCACGGTCGCCTACATCAAGTCTCTTAAGAAGGTAGTGCTACCCAGCGTCAAGAGTTGGGTGATATATCCAATCAACATTATCATGTTTGTTGTGATAACTTGCGATGGCGAAGTTACACCTCTATTCATCTTCCCACAAAATCTTAGACTCAACATAGAGGCCTACATTAAGTTCCTTGAGGAGTTAGTGCGGCCCTGGATCAAGAGGGTGGCTGCTGGAAGAGACTTAGTTTGGCAACAGGACCCTGTACCATGCTGTACAAGCAAGAGAGCCCATTTATGGAAGTTAGTGAATTTACGCGACCACCTCACAACTTACATCCGGCCTCCTTACTCCCCAGACTACAACCTCCCTTCATTATTATGTGTGGCGCCCATTTGAGCGAGAGACCAACAAAACTTCTTGTGACATCAAAGATGAACTGAAGAACAAGGATTATGGCAGCATTCACCTACCTAAACAAGGAGACCATCTAGAAGAGTTGCAGATGATTCCGAAGTTGTCTTGATGCCGTGGATGAAAGCAATGGCAATTTTATCGAAAAAAAATTATTCTTTAGTATTTCAAAATATTTTTGTGTAACTTTAATAAATATATTAGTTAAATAGAGATGTCAGTGTTGTTTTCATTTTTGCATTATTTAAATGACATATTATCCATCTCTCCCTATATCTGTCACGTCTCTTTATATATATATAACTCATTTACAAATGAATATATATTTATATTCATTTGTAAACGAGTTATTACGCAACCCAGGTTTCTACCAACTGGCGATTTACATTAAACAGTTATTATAAATTGGCTGAAGACAAGCAGATGGCACAAACTTGGGTTGCGTAATAACTCTTTTATAAATGAAAAATATTCAGAAGTTCTACAATATAATTGTGTTGAATACTTTTTTCATACAACTCTGTACTGGTCTAATTTAATAATGGTTAAAAAATAACTAACTATATATATATATATATATATATATATATATATATATATATATATATATTAAAAAAGGATTAATTCAAAGATGTTGAATGGCCATTTCGATATGAACATCCCCACGGGGGATAACACATCACCTCAGCAACAGAAAAATCCTTTCAGAAACTGGAGAAAAATTAGTCTACTTTTCCTATTTAAATAGATTGCTAAGAAATTAAAAAATAAAATAAAATAAAAATAAAAATAAAAATAAAAAGGAAAATAAAGGAAAAGAAAAAGAAAACGAAAAAGAAAAAGATAAAATAAAATAAAATAAATAAGAAAAGAAAAAATTGACATTTGCTCTGTAATATTTTATTACATGGAGCTCTCTTCCTGTATCATTTTTTAATATTAAAATAAATTTTTTAATATTAATTAGGATCGGGTTTTTGGAATTTACCTTCCTGCTTTTTTCCCTTGGATTGAAGTATCTGAATTAAAATATATATATATATATATATATATATATATATAGAGAGAGAGAGAGAGAGAGAGAGAGAAAGAGAGAGAGTTGGTTAAAAACAGATTATCTCCTCAAACACGAGTATCGATTAAAAATAATGTTCAAATAAATAATTTCAATAGGTCGGTTGTTAAACCATTTCGTTAATCTTAGGGATTTTCTGTAATATTTCTGTAATTTAAATATATGGATCGGAATCCGACAAGATGAATACAATTAAAGAACAATTAAAGTAAAGTACAAATAGAAAAAAGTGTCTTTAATCTAACATGTTTCAATTTAACAAGCTTCTTCAGAAATTCTTTAAAGACGAAAGTCTCTTGGATTTAAAAATATTTCTAAATCATTCGTCTTCAAAAAATCTCTGGAGAAGCTTGTTAAATTGAAATCTGTTAGATTAAAGCTATTTTTTTTCTACTTGTTCTTTACTTATTCTTTTCATACATATATATGTACGTATATGTATATGCTAACCAGCCAATAATAGAAGTCTCAACACCAAAGTAATTTTCTTCTTGATGTTTTTGTTCTTCCTTGTGACCTGTCTGATGTCGTCTTGCGGCGAAAAGGAAGGCGACAGACGACTATCAGTTGATAAATCTACGACATGTCCATTTGGGGATATTCTTACGATTTTAATTACGCAAGATTATAAATTAACGTTAACAGACCAAAGCCCGTCTCTGCTATTGTACCCAGCAAGCGTTTTTCATTTTCGTTCCTATTCTTTGGGATTTTATCAACCGTTTTCTCGTTTGCTTTTTACCTTTTAGACTTTGCTTCATGTTACTAAATGTCGTTGCTTGTCAACCTTTCTTCTTTTTCTTCTTCTTTCTAGTTTTTTTTTCTTTACCCGTACTTTTCTTCAGTTTACCTTATTTTTTTTTTTCTTTTTTAATCATTTCACTCCAAGCAAGGCATTCCACTGCCACTATTGCGCTTGGGGCTACATAGGGGAAGGTAAATAGAAAGAGTGGTTAGATATAGGAAATGTCAGAAGGGGGGTGATAGATAGATGGGTGGGTGGGAAGAGTGTTTAAAAGAATGGAAGCGAGTTAGTTTGTTAGGAGGTGTCTATTGACCTTACATTTAAACTCCTGGAGATTGTAGCCGTCGGAGAAGCAGTCATGTGGAAGAGAATTTCACAGTCGGGAAGTGCGAGAAAAGAAACTGTTGGAGTAGAAGTTGCGGTTGCAATTTATCGGTTTCACTGTAAAAGGGTGGGATCTAGTTGCTAATCTAGTATCTCGTGCAAATTCGAACCTAGGGGGTACCAGTGATCTAAGTTCATCGGAGCAGAAGCCGTGAAAGTATTTATAGAAGAGACACAGGGAAGCCACGTCGCGCCGGTGAGAGAGAGACTGAAGGCGGTCTGCTAAGTCGGTATCGATCACATTACAGACCCACTTTTTCTCCCATTGTTTTTTCTTTTTCTTTTTTTATCTTCCCTCTTTTATCTTCTCTTTCCTTATACTTTCTTTCAAACATTTGAAAACTTCTTCGTTTTTCTCTCTTTGTTTTTCTCTTGAAACTTTTTTTCCTTCAGCCATATCTCCCGGCTTTCATTATCCTATATTTCATTAATTCGATTTTCTTTTTTCTCTTTCTTTGACTTGCTTTTCTCTTTTTTCTCCTTCATTCTATGTCTTCCTCTCTTTCGTTATCCCTTGATTCGTTCCGTCATTCATCCATTTATTCTGTCTTTTTTTTTTTTTTTTTTACTCTTTCTCTCAATTTTTCTTTTTCTTTTCTCTCTTCGTCGCTTTCGTTATCCTTTCTTTCGTTAATTCAGTCTCTTTTCCATTTTTCTTTCTTTCTCATTTCCTTTCTCTCTCTTTCTTATTTCCTTTCTTTCTCTCTTTCTTATTTTCTTTCTCTCTCTCCTTCTTATTTCTCATCTCCCTCTCCTTCTCTTTTCCTTTCTATTTGTCTCTTTCGCTTAATTTTTCTGACACTTATTCAGTATTTATTTGATTTTCTCTCTCTTTTTTCTTCGTTGTTCTTCGTTTACATTATTTTATTTTTAATGGAAAAATTCAATAGTTTTTTTAATTTTACTTTTAGTTTCGTTAATTATTCTTCATAGATTTTAATGTCATTCTCTTTCTTTCTTTCTTTCTTGCTTTCTTTCTTGCTTTCTTTCTTTCTTGCTTTCTTTCTTTCTTTCTTGCTTTCTTTCTTTCTTTCTTTCTTTCTTTTTCTTCGACGTTCCTTCTTTTGATCATCTCATATTTTAGTTCATATTCTCTTTTTCCCTTGTTTTTTCTTGTTACTTTTCCCCCTATTTCTTTAATGTTTTTCATTCCTCTTTCTTTTTTGTATTTCCGTTTTAGCAAAGTAAACATTATCTCCATCGGAGAGGCATGAAGACCCTCTAAAGTCCTTATACCGAAAAATTATTATTTATTGAATGACCCTCGTAGAAGTCCTTATACCGAAAAATTCACCTTATTTATTGAATGACCCTCGTAGAAGTCCTTATACCGAAAAATTTACCTTATTTATGGAATGACCCTCGTAGAAGTCCTTATACCGAAAAATTCACCTTATTTATTGAATGACCGTCGTAAAAGTCCTTATACCGAAAAATTCACCTTATTTATGGAATGACCGTCGTAAAAGTCCTTATACCGAAAAATTCACCTTATTTATGGAATGACCGTCGTAAAAGTCCTTATAACGAAAAATTCACCTTATTTATTGAATGACCCTCATAGAAGTCCTTATACCGAAAAATTCACCTTATTTATTGAATGACCCTCGTAGAAGTCCTTATACCGAAAAATTCACCTTATTTATTGAATGACCCTCATAGAAGTCCTTATACCGAAAAATTCACCTTATTTATTGAATGACCCTCGTAGAAGTCCTTGTACCGAAAAATTCACCTTATTTATTGAATGAGTCTCGTACATAGATTTATTTAGTCCGTAAATATTGGATTACGTCCTCAACGCTGAGAAACCATTACTCCCGATGTACAATTCATTTCTATAGTAAGATCGTTATAAATTCATTTATGTTACACATGTAATACTTCTATTCTCTCAGTAATGCTGCCGTTAATTCTTGAACATTGACAATGTGACATTTTTTCTTTAGTAATCCTCGGAGAATCTAAAATATAACAAGTAAAAAAAATTCAAATACCTGGGAAGTGTTTTGACAAAAGAAGTAAAATGGAACAGGGAGAGCCAAAGACGCATTGGTATGGCCAAAGACGCATTGGTATGGCCAAAGACGCATTTCAGAAGCTAACCAGATTACTGAAAGACATCTCAATAGAAACAAAGAAAAGAGTGCCGGATTGCTATGTGATGTCTGTCCTTTTGTATGGAAGCGAATGTTGGACGATCTCATCAAAGGATGAAGGAAAGGCTTGCGGCTGCAGTAACGTGGTCTTACAGAAGGATTTTGTGGATAACATGGACAGAGCACGTGTGCAACGATAAGGTGTTGGGAAGGATGCAAACGAGAAGAAAACTGATACTAAATATCAGGAAGAGACAAATGAGGTTCCTGGGACACATACGTGTTAAAGTAGGAAAAAACTGTTCTTTTTACTAATAATTTAGAACATTACTACAGTTTTCATAGCTGATTCTATTAATTGACGACTTCAGTTTTTAATGAAAATTGTCTTAAGAAAATTTATTTTATCTAACATCTCTCTCTCTCTCTCTCTATATATATATATATATAAGAAAAAGTGCGAGAAGCCGTGAATATTTTGTTTAAAGTGTTACCGTATTGTTGCTATTATTATAATTATTACTTGTTTTCTGTATGATATATTAAGTGTCCATAATGACGTTTGTGTCGCTACATATGTTTCGAGTCTAAAGTTGACTCTCTTCAGGCAAATACACTTGTAACTTTACCTATCGAGATTCGTTTGCTTTCCTGATGGCCATGGTGTCGTGTATAAATAGATAAGTCAAGTGGTGAGTAGTTCATATTGCGTGCGTGCGTGATTTTTTTTTTTGTTTTTTTTTTTCACACTTTTTCTTCTATACCGGTTTCTCTCGTAGGAAACAACCATTATTTCTGTTTTCAAAACGCACATATGGCCCAGTGGTAGAACCGCCGACTGACGCCGCTTCAGTCGGGTTTCAATCCTGGGTTAAAAGCAATAGGAGTCTAACCGTACTGATGAGCTGTGATACAGCGGAACAGATCTGTCTGCGGATGACTATATATATATATATTACCTTTATAAGATTTAATTCCCATCAACATCGAGTGAATTTAAATTAAAATCTATTAAATTGTCAGTTTTAATTATGCACCTGATGATAGCGTAACGCAAGAAACTCGCAGTTGTGCTATAAAATCGTATAATATTTACGTTTATTAATATATATATTCTACAGATCAGTTCATACATTGAGTCCTGTTTTATTAACGCACACACATGCACACACACGCACACACACTATATATATATATATATATATATATATATAGTCATCCGCAGACAGATCTGTTTCGCTGTATCACAGCTCATCAGTACGGTTAGATGCGACCGAATTAGGCGTCAGTCGCCAATATATATATATATATATATATATATGACTGTGCTTCTTCTGGAAATTGCTGCATACAACTCGACCTGGGGTACAAGTCGACTTCTAAACCTTTATAGTTCTAAAATGTTTGAGTTAGACTTATACTTACCGAAACATGCATTAGCCTACCAGCGACACAAAACGCTGCATGCTTTTTGAAGACTTGGAAATTCGAAACCAAAATATATTTTTTATGCTTGAAAATTCGATTTGTACACCGAAATTTACAGTATATATATACATATATAACTTTTGCCGTTTTCACTTTTGACATATTCGTTAGTGAAATCGAAATGCTCGATCTTTACTTGCCGTATCAGTTAGTCAATCAGTTAAGTGCCATACGTGATACACTGTTGGGCGATCATGTCTCGAAAGAGACATGACTGACTGGGCAGAAGATTATCCCGCAGTAGGTTTCCATTACTTTCTGCGGTAGACTGGTTGCCGACCAAGGCTACAGAATCTATTCTGTCCTGTTAGTTAACCCATAACTGGAGGGAAGAGACGGATTAATACTTTTCCCAAAGGACTTGCGCGTAAGTGAATGCAGGGAATTCAATTGGAATTCGAACTCGGCTTCCCGATTTTTCGTTCCGAGACGATATCCACTGCACCACAACGCACATTGTGCTTCCTGTATAATTAGGAAAAAACATGCTTCCTGTATAATTAGGGAAAAACGGAAGAATTATTGTGTTTCAACACACCGGCAACAATAGGCTAATTAGAATTGGCGCGTATTTATTAATTCTGTAATAGTATTTATTTCCTAGGTTTTTAATAGAAAAGCAATCAGAATATAAATAAAAAGATCTGGTTCTCAAATTCGCGACTGTAATCAAGATTAATGCAAGCAAGTACTTTTATTTTAAAAATCACCGGATGGGCTTCATTAGTGAGTTGAGCGAAAGGTGATTCGGATGACATGGTGCCCTCAGAACGAATATCACGTTTGTTTTAGGAGTGATAAAACTGTTTTCTATTTCTGAATATTGATATCTACCAGCTTAGCATAGGGTCAGATAAAACCTGAAACTGCTACGAACATTTATTCGGTGTTTATATAAGGACAGAGTTCTTAAGATTGGTCTATGTGACGGCTTCATTCTGAGCACAAAACAAAGGACTCCACTGTTTTGGTGATTCTAGAAACAATACTATGGGAATCTCAGGCTTGCCAAAAGTAGCGGATCTATGTAGCCAGAGAGTACGAAGGGAAACTGATAACCTGTCCAGGATTTTGCTAAAATATAATTTTAATTGAAAAAAGAAAAAAATGACGTATAGTGTACGGGGTTGTAAACAGGCGAGCCACGTGCATTTACTGCGAGTTGAAAGGTTTCAAATTTTAGCGGGGGATGGGGGGGGGGGGGCTACTCATCTAACTTTATTTTCAATTTATTTCTAATTCCTCAGGGCTTCTTAGCACTTGATTCCAGCATATATAACACATGTATAAAAAATAGTCAGTTAAGTGCCATACGTGAAACACGCTTGGGCGATCATCTCTCGAAAGAGACATGACTGACTGGGCAGAAGATTATCCCGCAGTAGGTTGCCATTGCTTTCCAATCTATCCTATTATTTGACTCATAGCTAGAAGGGGGAAGAGATGTATTATGTTATTAAGTAGTAATTAGTGGGGGATCAGTTTATTACTTCATAACAACATAAAACTGATCCCCCACTTTATGCCCATTAGAAGCGTTAATCATGTTTCCAACTATTATATTCAGTCAGTTAAGTGCCATACCTGATACACGCTTTGGGCGATCATCTCTCGAAAGAGACATGACTGATTGGGCAGAAGATTATCCCGCAGTAGGTTGCCATTGCTTTCTGCGGTAGACTGGTTGCCGGCCAAGCCTATAGAACCCAATCTGTTCTGTTATTTAACCCATAACTGGAGGGAAGAGACTGATTAATACCTTTCCCAAGGGTATTTAAGCGTAAGTGAATGCAATGAATTAAACTGGAATTCGAACTCGGCTCCCCGAATTCTCGTTCCGAGCCGATATCCACCGGACCACAACGCACATTAGTACAATATTAATAATTATAATGATATTGACGGAGAATAATTATAGATTTTACATGTAAACATAAAAAGATTTTGGGGATAAAAGACAATTACATTTGAAAATATTTTTGATACACACTAACACGATATTTGTGTTTTTCGTAACTGTCGCAATTACTATATATATATATATAGAGAGAGAGAGAGAGAGAGAGAGAGAAAATATATATATGTGTGTTGTGTGTGTGTGTGGAGAGAGAGAGAGAGATCGCGCATATAGTGCTGGTGGTAAAAAAACAGTACTCGAAGTAAGAAAACAGTGCTATTAAGTACACGCACGCACACAAACATTTATATATATATGTTTGTGCGTGTGTGTGTACTTAATAGCATCACACACACACAAACATGCACACACACACACATATATATATATATATATATCGCTCATTCACTAATGAATTAGAGCACTCTGGCTATTGGGCGTGTATAATGACAATATACACGCTAAAAAGTCTGCCTTCTTCTACCGTGCGCCCATGGCTCAAAGTAGAATCGCCGACTGACGCCACTTCGGTCGGGTTTCAATCCTGGGTTAAAAGTAATCGAAGTCTAACCGTACTGATGAGCTGTGATACAGCGAAACAGATCTGTCTGCGAATGACTATATATACACATATATATGTTACCAGGCATAATTATTAGGCCACCCCAGTGTTTTAGAAAAATGATGTATTTCATACTATTTTTTAGTATTTTTTGCCAAGTGAATGCTTCTTTGTTAATACTGCATAATAACATGCATCAAATGAATTTATAAATTAAAAAAATTAATAATTACCTATATTGCAGTTTCATCAATTAAAGAATGAAGAAAATTTAAGGTGATTCGGACGTGTTCATCTTTGCTTCCTTGCCTTGTAAAATTTTGAAAAGTAATAATAACAAAAGAACCATTCTATTTTCATTTAGAATTATCAACTTGGCAATAAATACTAAAAATAGTTTTTTTTTTAAATGTTGGGCGGCATAATAATTATGAACTGTAGTGCATTTATATATATATATATATATATATATATATATATATATATGTATATATATATATATGTATATATATATATATATATATATTTGGACAGCAATCATTCATTAAACATGGTTCTTTAAAAACGACAGAAAAGAAGGTTTTATTAATTTTTGATTTAATTGTTTTTTGTATAGATGCTCACGCAATGCCCAGCCGGGCGCATCACGTGATCGCTTTGAAGAGCCCTCCTTTTCAAAAACAAAAAACAAAAACACAAAAAAATTACATTACTCTCAAACATGAGGACATAACACCGGAAAAATGACATCCTTGAAAATGGCCTGTGAAGAGGCTGAAAGCGCTTGATAAGTTGAAAATAATGGAACATTTTTACATTCCTTCTCTCCAGAAAAAGAAAATATGCAAGAATACTGGAAAAATTAAATAAAAAAATTAAAATCTTCCTTGTCGGTCGTTTTTAATGAAACATATATATATATATATATATATATATATATTAATGCAGGTTTCATTGAATAATATAGACAAGTTTTGTCTATTAATTTTGTGTAGGATCCATTCATACCGTCTGATATACTTGATGGTGATGTCGTTGAAAGACAACAAAAAATCACAGTATTTGTTGAATTTTTTATCGGGTCTAAGCTTTCGGCTCACATAAGCCATTATCAAAGAGTAAATATTAACACACAGTAAACATAGAACATTTAAGCTATTAACAATAAAGAGATTTAAATTGAAAATATAAGTCCATCCCTACCGTGGCGGATGGACGAAGACAGTGACAAAGTAGTGGTGTTGTGGTCCCTGGTCTGATTACAGACATTTAAGTACGTTATTGGAAATATCAAAATTGATTGTATTCAAACCAGGTTTAAATTGTTTAATGTAGAGTGCTTCGATGATTTTTAGTTTCTGCTTATTATTTTCTTGTTTGAGTATGTACGTGTTAACAACAAGCGTTTTTCTCAGAAGTGTGCGTTGATAACCGTGTTGTTCTAAATGACGAAATATATTTGAATTTTCATTTAAGTGCAACGTCAGACGCCGTACAGAGCGAATTTGTGGTGTGGCCAATGTAGATATTATTGAGGTTGTTAGAGATGCATTCTCTAAATGGACATATGAATTTATATACTACATTGGTCTTTTGCAAATCACTAACGGTGGGGGAAGAGTCGTTGCGGACAAATGAATTAGATGTAGTGGATTTAGTGTAATATATAATAAACTTAATTCTTTTGTTAGAGTCTGTCGGAGAAATATTAGTATTTATGAGTTTTTTTAGGATGTTTTCATCTAGTTGGTAGTTGGAGTGCATCTGGCTACGTATATATATATATATATATAAACAAAGATTTGTACCCACAGAATAAATTAATTACTTTAAATAAAATAGACGTCATCATAATTGTCCCAACCCGAGGAAACTTTCGGCAAACACCCTTCAAGGGCTTTCATTGGCTTTATTACAAATGGTTAATGAAGGACAAATGGAAACAAAGGATTACTTACAAAACTGGGGGTAAGATGGAATTCGTTTAAAAATAAACTTTAATCAGTAAATATTAAAACGTAATATGTTTACACCTCCCTTACGTTTTCTTAACCAAATCCTACACAAGTTCATAGCTTTGGTCTAACGTTTCGCTCTTTCAACTGAAGGAAGATTTAAAACGATTTCCAAACTTATGCTATCAACACTTCTATAAACTCTATAAACCCAAGAGAATTAGTCTGCATCGATC